>JADDOH010020149.1:0-7500 GCA_016648135.1 Agrypnia vestita | reverse complement strand
CCCGCCAAAAAGACACGCCACAGCCCTTCAAGAAGGTTAGTGCTTGGTGTTCCGTTCGGATCACAATCTCTACGCCCCTAAGGTATGTTTCGAATTTTTGAAGTCCGTAGATGATGGCCCAGAGCTCCTGCTCCGACACTGTCCAGTTTAACTCCGCTCCCGAGAGTTTTTTGCTGATAAAGCCTATTACATTGTGTTCACCCTCCTCGTCAAGCTGGTACAACACGCCTCCTATTGCGTACCCAGAACTGTCAGTTTGTAGATAATACGTTTTGCTGGGGTCATGGTGATGCAGGATGACTGACTTGAGGAACAGGGACTTGACGTTGTCGAACGCCTCCTGTTCTGTCCGTGTCCATACCCATTTCACGTTTTTCTTTAATAGCTCGCACAGCGGGACCGTCGCCTTCCCATAGCGGGAGACAAAACGCCGGTAGAAATTGGCCAGGCCTAAGAAAGCCCTCAGATGTTCCTCGGCACTGGGTACTTTCGGATAGCATCTACCTTGTCGGGGTCCATCCGTATCCCTTTGGGTGTCACGATGTGTCCTAACATCCTCACCTCTGTGTGTAGAAACTGGCATTTTCCCAAGCGACAGGTCACTCCAGCCTCCCTAAGCCTCGTCAATACTTGGTCGATATGCTCTAGGTGCAAGTTTAGATCCCCACAAGTAAAAACAGCTCGATCGTCCAGATAATTAACGCAGAAGTCGCGCACTTTCGGTCCCAGGATTATATCCATCGCGCGACTAAAGCTGCCCACCGACGTCTTAAGTCCCTGCGGCAAGACTTCGTATACGTAAGACTTTCCGTCGAATAAAAACCCCGTATATTTCCTGCTGTCACACGTTAGAGGAATCTGGTAGTAAGCATTGTTTAGATCCAACGTCAATATATACCGGACGCCGTGAAACCTCTGTAAAATCTCCGAAGTTAATGGGGGCTTTTCTATGTCACCCTGCATCTTAGTGTTCAGCACTCTTGCATCTAACAATATGCGCACGCTCCCATCTTTCTTCAGTGTATACGTTAAAGGGCTGGCGAACGGTGTTGCTTCCCTTCGAATTATCCCCATTTTTTCCATTTCCGCGACTCGCTCCCTCACCTTTCCTCTATACGCAAACGGCACGGGATATGACCGCCTCACGAAGGGCGTCTCATCGTTCATCACAATTCTGTGTTCGTATAAGTGTGTCCGGCCTGGCTCGGTAGAAAATCCACTTTCATTCTTTATCCGAACTTCCCCCAATGCTAACTCCGTCGCCGCGTCGAGCCCTAATTCGTGAATAAATTCTTTGATGTTCAGTCTAGCCGATTGTACTTCCCCGGCAGCATGCGTCCCACTTATACTGTCGCACGTGTTAACGCTTGCCCCTACTGCTTCGGTCCGTCGCACGTTGGTTCGCAGTAAAGATACCATCAAAACTCCTCGCTTTGTTGGCACCAACAACTGCGGGTCCGTCCCGCATCGCATTTCTGCTCGGTGCTCTTCGAGCCAATTATATCCCAAGATTACAGGTCGTATTAGCTTCGGCACAATTAAACACGGGGTGTTAATCACGTGACTTGGCTGCCCGATTCCTAATGGTAACAGCACCATCGTCGAAACCGTCTGGCTTTTCTGCCCTATGGCACCCTTCAAGCAGACCGCGCTAATAGGAAAAGTGGGGAATTTTTGTTCGTCCTTAAAGTGGTCACGCCAATAGTCCTGCGAAACGCACGTGATCTGACTCCCAGTGTCGATTAAGCAGAAAACTTCGTGTCCGTTAGCCACAGCTCTCACCTCCGGTAGCGCTGGCAAACCCCGACCCGAATTACCGTCGCCTTCAACGTATTCCGGATCATCGAAAATTGAATTAAAACCGGGTGATGCATCGGCCCCGCACAACGCGCCGACCCGCACGCCGTCCTCGCATACGCTCTGCAATACCTGTACCAGATCCCCTACGGCCCTATCTTGTTCCCCCACTCCCTCAACATTATATCCTAAACCGCTCCTTGCCTTTCGCGATCCAACCATTATCGGAGTTACTATTCCTTGCTTCATCTTCCCTATCCCTTCTCCAGGCCTCCAGTTGTGTTTCAACATTATTTTTACAGCTACATGGCTTCCTATCGTTGCTGTAGGGCCTCCTCGTTCGCGACCCGAACTTAGGCCTGTTGGTTCGTTCGCGCACAGTTTTCCGTCTCCTGTTCGGTACACCCTGTATCGTTGCTGTCATTGCTAGTGTCGCTGTACTGCGCGGTTTGCGCATTTACAAATTGCACCGGGCCCGGTCCTTCTCTCCTCATCCTCTTTGGTGCTTCACGCTCTACTTCAATTTCATCAGCCCTGTTATCCATCCTCCTTTTATTATTCCCCCTCCTATTGACCGATGGTTGTTCACGCCTGTCCCTCAGCGTCCTTCGCGGCATGACCACCATGTTATCCAGGCGTCGCAATAGTTCCACCGCCTCAATTGAGATTCCTGGTTCCCGCGAGAACCACAGCGATTGAGTTTCCCTCGGGAAGTGTCTCATGATTTCGTTGACGATAACCGATTCCGCGCCAGGGTGCGTCAATGACTGGGTCAGCTCCCAATAGTGTGCGAAGTGGGCGACCATGTTCCTCGCCCCCATTGGATCCCAGCTTTCTTCCGCTAGCTCTCTCCTCAACCTTCCTTGCCTCACTTCACCCCAGTAAGTCGCCGTAAAGTCCCTTTCGAAATCTGCATAGCTGCTCCAACGTTCCTTATACAGCCGCATCCAGGATCGGGCGTCTCCTACCATACTCTCCATCGCCACTTCTAGCTCCCTTCCCCCTTTCCTTGTTCTCCTTATGTACTCTTTCAGATCCTCAAGGAAGTGGACAGGGTTCTGCTCCCGCCCTGAAAACCTCGGCTTCTCATGAACTGGCATCAGCTCCACCATTTGCCTGGAGGCCCCTTGGTCCTCTGGTCCGGTGCTCAACCCTGAGCCCAGCGTGCTGGTTCCTGCGGTCAGTTTTTCCAACTCAACCACCTTTTCCAGTATCGGAGCCATTGCGCTTTGTATTGCCCGCGTTATTTGTTCCATGCTAATAGCGACAGTAGTTTTCCTCCCTCCTTTACTGGTACCTGCTTGATTCCCGGTGTGATGAATCACCTGTTTCTATAGATTTTTTTTTATTATTTTTATTTTGAACTCTAAGATGATTTAAATGCTACGCGGGAAAAATTGAGCTAAGCCCACCTGGCGGAGTATTGGGAGGGAGTTAGTAGCGATTGATCGGATATAGGTTACGGGCAGTTACTAATCAATTCTTATAAATCATATTAATCTTGTGGTAAAGCCGTGTTTGGTACAAATGGTTGACGATCGATGCGGTCCGAGCGGTCCACATGTGCTTCCCATAAAAAATGCTGAACATGGTTTTCAGAGATTTAGGTCGCGGTTATTGCAGTTTAAGCCGTTAAAAAACCGATTAACGTCTACTCTAAGGTGACGATGATATTGACAGTTCCACGAGGTTTCTGAATTATTGACTTTTTTGCTGGGTTTTTGAAACCGTTTAAGTGTCATTAATCGTGGTCTCGAGTGGATTGCCGCCCAAGAGAGATAGCAGAATATGAGCAAAAGTAAGGAAGCCAGGTCTAATCGGGGGATCGCGAGAGGAAAACGCCCCATAAATAATTTATAGGAATTGGCCGTGAAGCACGGATTAAAACGTATACGATGTACCAGAGGGGTGACCTTAACTGAGCGGATAATGATTTAATTTCGTTTCGCGGGAGTCGGATAACATAGGCAGACAGTTAACAGGTAACGTCCAATAAAAATACATTACTAAGAGTAAGCAGCCAGTGCTAGGCCTTGCGGGATGCTATACTGGCCGAAGTTACAGTGCCGGTTGCACCGGCCATCGGGCGGCCGATAGTGGCCACTGCGCGGCTGTTAATGTCTGCGATTAACTGTATAGAGCCTATTGTCTGCTGCTTTTATAACTAGTAATGTCAAAACCATGAGCTGCATACTACGTTTTTGAAGCGATCATAATATAGATACACGGTAAGTCATCGTATATGCGTTCGTGTTTGACACATTTCCAAACAAACGTATACCCATTCTAAAGTAAAACACAAATCACTTTGTTTTACCAACTTTATTAGATTATACAATCTACATGTTTCGAGAGTTGTTCTCGAAACATGTAGGGTGTATAATCTAATAAAGTGGTGAAAACAAAGTTTTTTTGTGTTTTATTTTAGTAATAATGTCACCACAAAGTTCAAGCCTTCAGTCAATTTAATCAAAATTTTGATAGATACAATTATCAGCAATATCGTAACTTATGAATTTCCAGCGTCAAATGATTTAAAATAAGTTAACTATAATTCCATTATATTTATCTGTAGACTAACGCTCTGTCGAGAAGCGAATAATGATTCATTTTCGTTTCGCGGGAGTCGAATAACGTAGGCGGATAGAAAAGTTAACTATAATTCTATTATATTTATCTGTAGACTAACGCTCTTCAGGCTTTTACAACAGATAGGTAATTGCGCAATGATGGTATATACAGTTAGGAAAGAGATAACGATAACGTGTAAGCATACTAATGGCACGACAAGAAAATAATATACTCAAATATAGATACAATATATTAACTATGTAATCACTACAAACCTGTCCGACGTTAGCGTAGTTTCAACAGGACGGGTAACGTGTATACGATTGGCTATTCTAGCTCAGATTTCGCCGGGTTTGGTAGTAATAACCACAAAACATAATTGGAACAAGTGTATCCAGATAAGAATATTGTAAATAAAATAATATGAATTTGCGGCCCATATACACATGTAATAAAAGGATAAAGCGTATGGGGATCTTATAGATGGATGGATAAATGAAACAAATATATATAGGAGTAAATGCAAGTAAAAAGCAAGCATATAAGTACCAAAAACATAGGAGAACATAGTGTGATAGAAATTCGAAGACGGGAGGAACAATAATGTGAAGTGGAACGGATATAGCAAGAGCATGTAATAATGATAAACGTACAAATACAGACAACTACTTGAGACCGATTCGACAGATACTAGCAATCTTTCAACACACCTCTAAGAACATGGTGAGTGGTATATAGTTATCAGCGGAGGCGTCCAGTACCTTGGCAATAAATAAGCACTGAATTAATCCGACGCCTTGCCTGCGGCACTGGAGGTTTATTTACTTATTTATTTTATTTATTTTCATTTATTGGGTTTCTTACAGACATATAATTAATCAATCTTTGAAGAAAAGACAATAATTGATGTACAGAGTTTTGGGCCAATTACGCGAAAACACATACATACAATCGATAAAAGAATAAGAAAACATGTCCAATAGTGGGGTTGTGTGAGTGTGTATTTGTGTGTTTATTTATTTATTTTGTTTTGGGAAAAATTAAAAGCAAAACGATCTTAAAAATTTTCCACTGAATTTAAAAATTTACTTTAACTTACATTAATAGTTTATTGTGTTATAGCGAATAGTACTCTTCCAGTATTATATTGTTCGAGAATATTCACTGTCTATGTAACATAGTTATTTTGTGGATCAATCTTACTGCCAATAAAAATAATAATAAATGGTTACAAATTATGTTTAAATTCCGCAACGGAGGGAGCTAATCTAATACGTCCCTGTGCGCGGAGAGCCGCGGGCATAAGACAGGATTCATTGGATGATCCACTAGAAAAGATCGCCCAAAATTAATTTAAAATTAGGTATAGTACCTTTGAACGATTGTTTTATCTAGGTATGCAGTGTGTACATGTTGAGTGTAGGGAAATTGATACAATGATATAGCAGCCAAGGATCGTTAAATTTCCGATAAAGACGAGTGAAAATACGAGGGAACGGGACATGATAATGGTAGATAATGAAGAAACATCAACTATGATTAGGGGAGTACCCGATAGATTGTGGTTACGGTTGATCAAACGACAATATGGACTGAACTTAGAAATTAAATATTAAAAATTAATTATCGCGCTTGTGAAGCGAGTTCAAATCGTCCGAAGCCACTGAGTCCGTCCCAAAACAGGCACAGGGACGGAGACAGAGACGGCAACAGAAGGTGGGGTTAACTGACATATCCAAGGGGAGATATGGTTTTTTTTTTGCCAAACTGAATCTTAGGAACAAAGGTTTGGTTTCAAGGAAAGTAGGATATTGAAAATCCTGGAAACACACGACTTAGGACCTTTGGCTGCTAGGGGGGTTTTAAAATGTCAAGACACAGCAGAATTCAGGCAGTTGGTGTGAACGTCTACGAGAGTGCAAAATCCGCGTCGGTTGTTTTTTTCGAGTGATAGAACCGTGAGTGAAAGTTACCGTCGACTTAGAGTGTCCCAGTGGTTGAAAATTATAGTTTAATTTCAAGTGAAAGTTGTGTACGGGTAAATATACTCTTCGACATTGTTGGTTGCTCACGTTAAAAGAAAAGGGGGGTACGGGTTTGATTTTATTTTATAAAGGGTAATTAATTTGGCATAATAGAACTTCGGAAATTACTGCGCTTTATTAAGTTGATTAGTCCGGCATATATAGAACTGATATTTGCAGATCTCCGGAAACTAGCTGTGCGTTATAAAGATACCTATTTTATGCTAAACACGCGGGAAATTGTTAATAAATCTTGTAAAAATACCTATCTTATGCTAAATACGCGAGGTCCTGTTAAAAGAGTTTTAACTCAGAGTACGGGTTTGATTTTATTTTATAAAGGTAATTAATCTGGCATATCGGAACTTCGGAAATCACTATGTTCTATAAAGTTAATTATTTTTGTCGTCTTACTAGGTTCACAGAATACTATTCGCAGAATTTCAGGAAACGGTAGAGTTCAAATTTAGTTAAATTTTCGTTTTACTAAGTATAGTATTGGCGGATCTCTGGAAACTAGCTGTGCGTTATAAAGATACCTATTTTGTGCTAAACACGCGGGAAGTTGTTAAAAGATAAGGGAGTTGTTACTAACAGATTCGATTTTAAATAAGTCTTATAAAATACCTATCTTTGCTAAATACGCGAGGTCTCATTTTAATTTTTACATTTGTAAGGCATATAATATTTCGTTATATGAAATGTTTCGATTAGACAGGGTTTATTTTAGTTATCGAAAGAATATTTAGTTTATTTTAATATTTTTTTTGTTTATGTTTAATAGTAAGAGTCCGTTAAAATTATAGCGAATAAATTCTGGGATTAAAAATACGTCTAGTGAAAAATATATAGCTGATCTCGCGGGGTATCAGGTTCAGCCCATAATAATCTAGATTTTCATTTCATTTAAAAGTATATAGAGTGATTCCGTGAGAATCGGGGTTTATTTACAATTTCACAGATGTATAAATTCCATTACTCTAGGAAATTATATAAAATAATCTCGTGAGAATCGGGGTTTATTTACAATTTCACAGATGCATAAATTCCATTATTCTAGAAAATTATGTAAAATAATCTCGTGAGAATCAGGACTTATTTACAATTT
>JADDOH010020147.1:0-10123 GCA_016648135.1 Agrypnia vestita | reverse complement strand
AAATAAATATTTTATAGATATATAATAGATTTAATACTATTAATATAAGATTTTTATATTATAAATAAATTTATATTGTAAATAAATATTTTATAGATATATAATAGATTTAATACTATTAATATAAGATTTTTATATTTCTTATTTTTTAGAAAAAGTTTATATAGATAATCATAGGGTTGTTAAAATTTATTTATTTATAAAGATAATTAATGTATATATAAACTAAGGATTTAATGTTAATAAATTAATATTTATTATAAAATAATGATTGAAAATTCTTTTTTAATATCTATATATAGTTTTTTTTTTTGTTCCAATATTTTTATTTTTTAATATTAAAAATAAAGTGCCTGATAAAAGGATTATTTTGATAGAATAAATCATATGGATTTTCCATCTTTATTATATCTTATAGAATTAAACTATACCTTTAAATTTCAAAAATTTATATGCTTCTTACATTTAAATATATATATATATATAAGTAAATAACTTTAAAAATAAGCTAATAAAGCTAATGAGTTCATACCTCATTTATAAAGGTTTTAATCCTTTTTTTTAAAATTATAACTAATTATAACTATACAAAAATATTATTTTTTTTTACTATAATAATAAGAAGTCTATTCTCTATCTCATCAATTTCATTTATTAATATATGAATAGGTATAGAAATTAATTTAATTTCTTTTATTCCTCTAATATTAAATAATAATAATTCTTTAAGATCAGAAAGTATAATAAAATACTTTCTTATTCAATCTATTAGATCTGCAAATTTTCTCCTATCTTCAATCATTGTTATTTATATAAATAAATGATTTAATCTTATTAATTCTAATTTTTTAATTTTTTTATTATAATAATTAGACTTTTAATAAAAATAGGTGCAGCCCCCCTTCATTTTTGATTCACCAAAGTAATAAAAGGACTTAGATTAATAAATGGTTTATTTTTAATTACTTGACAAAAAATCATTCCCATAATTATTTTATCTTATTGTTTCCTAACAATAATTAGTTATTTATTTATTATATCTAGAGTTATTATTGGAAGAATTATAGGATTTAATCAAACCTCTCTACAAATAATCTTAGCTTACTCATCTATTAATCATATTTTTTGAATACTTACAACTATAATAATCAATATAAATATGTGAGTTTTATATTTCTCTATTTATAGATTTATTAATTCTATTTTAATGATTATTTTTAATTCAATAAAAATTTTCCATCTTATTCAAATTTTTTCGTCTAAATCTTATTTATATATTAATATATTTATTTTTCTCAATCTTTTAAGATTAGGGGGATTACCCCCCTTTTTAGGATTCTTACCTAAATGATTAACAATTAACTTTTTAATTATAAATAATTTCTATTTCATAAATTTTATCTTAATTATAAGATCCTTAATTAATCTCTTTTTTTACTTACGTATTTTATACTCCTTCTTAATAATGAACTACTTCGAAATTAAATTTAATAAAACTTTATTATGAATGAAATAAAAACATACTAATTAGGATTATAATTTATTTAAAATATTTGATTTGCATTCAAAAAAAGTTTACTTTTAAACTTATCTTAAAATATGAAGCTTAAAGCATTTAATTTCGACTTAAAAGACTGGGTTTAACTCCCCCTTATTTTTAATTGAAACCAAAAAGATGTATATTATTGTTAATAATATTATTGAATAAAAATTCCAATTAAAGAGATTCCTCAATTAAGCTGCTAACTTAAATCTTAGTGTATAAACATTAGAGTCTCTATTTATATAGTTTAACCAATAAAACATTACATTTTCACTGTAAAAATAAATTTCTATTTTATAAATTACTTAAAGATTACTTGAGCTACTCTTGATATTAACCCTAAATTTTTATTAATATTTCTATAAAGTAAATCTTCTAGCCAACCAAAATCTAATCTTTTTTTTATAAATAAACCTCTTCTTAATACAATGAAATTTACCCCATAAGTAGAAATTATTGGTGAAAACCATATGGACAATATAAATCTTCTTTAATGAAATCAAATTTTTCAATTTTTCAATTAATAAACATAAATAAAAAAATATCTAACAAATAACCCCATAAAAATTACATAAAGAACTAAAAATTTTAAAGACGTTGGAATATAAACTATTAACATTTCTGGTATAATTATTCATATAAGTATTCTTCCCACTGAAATTCTTATAATTATTAATAAAAGTATTCTTTTATTTATAGCTAAATCTTCATCATGAAGATTGAATAATCTATAAAACTTAAAATTATAATAAAATCTTCAATATAATAATCGAAAAGAATAAGTTGCAGTTAGCCCAGTTGAAAAAAAACATAAAAAAAATCTAACTAAGTTTAAATTAGATAAAAACATTACTTCTAAAATTAAATCCTTAGAATAAATCCCAGCTACAGAAGGAGCCCCACATAATGCTAAATAAGAAATATTAAAATATGTTCTAACTATAGGCATAAACTTCATAATATTCCCTATATTTCGAATATCTTGATTATCTTTTAATCTATGAATTAATACACCTGCACATAAAAATAATAAACTTTTAAAGAAAGCATGAGTTAATAAATGAAAAAAAGCTAAATTTCTCATTCCAGCCCCTAAACTTGTTATTATTAATCCTAACTGACTCCTAACTGAAGTAGATAGGGCAATAATTTTTTATAAATCAAATTCAAAATTTGCGCCTAATCCTGATATAAATATAGTCAACATTCCTAAAAATAATAAACCTTTAAAAAATTCCACAAGGACAAGGTAAATTTTAATCGTACACAACAAACACGGGTTACAAGATTGGCAAATGCAATTAATTTTGAGGTACCCAAAAGGAAAACGTCTTTTGGGCAAAGACAATATAATTTCACTGCCCCGCTTGTCTTCAATAAGTTACCCAATGAAACTAAAGAAATAACTGTACACAAACCTTTTAAACATCGTATCTATAAGTTAATAAAAATATCAGGTAGAAGGTATGCTGAAGAAGTGATCCGCCCTTGACCTCTGAATTGGCAAAAAATATTTATATAGGTTATAGTATACTATAATATAATATTTATTTTTGTACATAAATTTTTATCTTAATTTTATATGTGTATTTTCTTTTCTTTTCTCTGAGATTTATTCCTATGATTTACTTTAAATTTTTATCTTGATTTTATATGTATATTTTTTCTTTTTATTTTCTTTTATATTTAGATTCTTCAATTGTCATTTTTATCCAATAAATAAATACCGTATGAGAATAACTGCCACAGAACAGGTTAATACCTAGTGTGGCAGTTATTAGTATATTGTATCAACTTATGTTAATGTAAATAAACAATAAATAAATAAATAAATAAATAAATAAATAAATAAATTAATGCGAATGAATGCCGAAAAAATGTGTCATAATGCGTGGAAATGCGTATAAATGCCGAATAAAAACGTATAAATGCGAATAAATGCGGTATAAAAGGGTATATTTGCGAATAAATGAGTATATGTGCGTAAAAATGCATATAAAGGCGAATAAATGCCAAATAAAAGCGTATAGTTGCGAATAAATGCATAAAATTGAGTATAAATGCGTATTAATCCGTATAAATGCATTTAAATGCGTTTAATTGCGTATAAATTCGTTTAATTGCGTATAAATGCGTATAAATGGGTAAAAATGCAATTAAATGCATACAAATGTCGTATAAAACCGTATAAATGAGAATAAAAGCGGTATAAAACCGTATAATTGCGAATAAATGCGAATATGGCCGTATAAATGCATATAAAGGCCAATTAATGCGTGGAAATGCGTATAAATGCCATATTAAAGCGTATCAATGCGAATAAATGCGTCTATATGCGTAAAAAAGCCGTAAAAATTCGTATAATTGCGTAAATAAGCGTATAAATGGCTACAAATGCGTATAAAAGGCGTATAAATGCTGAATAAAAGCGTTTAAATGCGAATAAATGCATAAAAATGCGTATAAAAGCGTATAATTGCTAAACAATGCATATATGTGCGTTTAAATGCATATAAAGACGAAGAAATGTGTCATAATGCGTGGAAATGCGTATTAATGCGAATAAATGCGGTATAAAAGGGTATAATTGCGAATAAATGAGTATATGTGCGTAAAAATGCATATTAAGGTGAATAAATGCCAAATAAAAGCGTATAATTGCGAATAAATACATAAAATTGAGTATAAATGGGTATAAATCCGTATAAATGCATGGAAATGCGTTTAATTGCGTATAAATGCGTTTAGTTGCGTATAAATGCATATATATGCGTAAAAGTGCGAAAAAATGCGTTTAAATGCGTATAAATGACGTACAAAACCGTATAAATGAGAATAAATGCAGTATAAATCGTATAATTGCGGATAAATGCGAATATGGGCGTATAAATGCATATAAAGGCGAATAAGTGTGTATAAATACGTGGAAATGCGTATAAATGCCATCTTAAAGCGTATCAATGCGAATAAATGCGTCTAAATGCGTAAAAATGCCGTAAAAATGCGTCAAAGTGCGTAAATAGGCGTATATATGCCTACAAATGCGTATAAAAGCGTATAATTGCGACTAAATGCGGTATTATAGGGTAAAATTGCGAATAAATGAGAAAATGTGCGTAAAAATGCATATAAAGGCGAAGAATAGCAAAATAAAAGCGTATAGTTGCGAATAAATGCATAAAATTGAGTATAAATGCGTTTAAAGACGTATAAATGCATATAATTGCTTGCAAATGCATATAAGTGCGTATAAATGCGTATAAATGCGTAAAGTTGCGTAAAAAAGCGTATTATGCGCGCTAAATAGTTAAAATGCGTACAAATGCGAATAAATGCCGTGTAAAAGCGTACAAAAACCATCAAATACATATTAATGCGAATAAAAACGTATTAATGCATATAAATGCATACAAATGCCGTATAAAAGCATATTATTACGAATAAATGCGTAGAAATGCAGTATAAAAGCTTATAAATGCGTATAATTGCATATGATTGGGTAGAAGTGCGTATAAAAGCATATAAATGCCCGTAAAATCGTTCAAATACGTACATATGCGTATATATGCTGTATTAAAGCGAATAAATGCGTGTTAATGCGTACAAATGGGTTTTAAAACCGTATCAATGCGTACTTATGCGTAAAAATGTTTATGAATGCAATTAAAAGCGTATAATTGCGTACAAATGCGTATAAATATGTATAAATGCCGTACGAAAGCGAAAAATTGCGTATAAATGCGCAGTTATGCGTAAAAATGTATAGAAAAGATAATAAAGGCGTATAAATGCGTAATTATGCAAACAAATGCGTAAAAAAGCTTATAATTGCGCGTAGTTAAAATGCGTAAAAATGCGAATAATTGCCGTGTAAAAGCGTAAAAAAGCGAAAAAGTGCATATAAATGCGAAATAAAGCGAATTAATGAGTATAAAAGCATTTAACCACGTATAAATGCCGTATCAAAGCGGAAAAATGGGTAAAAATACCGTATAAAAGCGAGTCTTTGCTTAAAAATGTGTATAAAGGTGTATAGATGCGTATAATTGCGTAAAAATGCGTAAAAAAGCGTATAACTGCGCGTTAAATCGTTAAAATGCGTATAAATGCCTCTTATTGCGTAAAAATGCGTAGAAAATCGTACAACTGCGTTCTAAATCGTTAAAATGCGTAAAATTTCGAATAAATGCCGTGTAAAAGCGTACAAAAGCGATCAAATACATATAAAAAACGTATAATTACGTATGATTGATTACAAATGCCGTATAAATGCGTATTATTGCGTATAAATGCGTAATTTTGCGAACAAATGCGTATAAAAGCTTATAAATGCGCGAAAAATCGTTAAAATGCGCAAAAATGCGAATAATTGCCGTGTAAAAGCGTAAAAAAGCGGAAAAATGTATATAAATGCGCTTAAAATCGGTTAACATAACGTTAAGCCGCAACTGCAACCTCGAGATACAGATGGTGCCTGAAAATCGTCAGGAGAATCTTTTGGATACAGTTTCTAAAATATGCACAAGCGTATCTGCCAACATAAAGAACGATCAAATACTGGCGTGCCATCGGGTTCAACGACAATCTAGCACGAGCGCAAGATCACGAAATATTATTGTTCGCCTCCAAAATAGTAGAATCCGGGATAATATTCTCTCAGCTGTGAAGACATACAACAAAAATAATGTGTCCAACAAACTTAATGTATCGCACATAGTTCTACAGGGAACTTCCCCGATATATGTCTGTGAGCATCTCTCTCCTTACAATAAGACTATACATGCAGCAGCTAGACAAATGGCTAAAAATAAGCAATTTAAATTTGTCTGGACCAAGAATGGAAGAATTTTCATCAGGAAAGACGAACAATCGCCAGTTACACCAGTTCCTAACCTGGATGCATTGCAAAATTTTCAATAAATTAAAGGACTGTCCAGTAAGTTTATTAAGAAGTTTGTGTTAGTTCATAATGGCTCTTTCTATCTACTATCAGAATGTTCGTGGTCTGAGAACTAAGCTTAATGAGTGTTACATAGAAATTCTAAATAGTGATTATGACATTATTTGCTTGACGGAGACATGGCTTACTTCAAGGGTGAATAGTGATGAATTATTCGACGCCAGATATATAGTTTTTATACGTGATCGAGATAGTTCTCAGTTTGTCAACAGGAAAGACGGAGGTGGAGTTCTGTTAGCAACTAAGAAGTCATTCTCAGCATACCAGCGGAACGATCTCTGTACGGAATTCGAGGACCTCTGGATCTCAATCAAAGGAAAAAATAATATTACACCAATCAATATAGGAGTTGTGTATATACCGCCTAATATCTCAGATACATTATTCAAAGAGTATCTTATTAAATGCCAAATTAATTTCCTCAAAACCACTACAAGAACACGTAACATGCTACTTGGCGATTTCAATTTGCCATCTATAACTTGGAATGCAACAACTTCTGGAGCTGGACTGACTCCGCTCAGTCCATCTAATTCCAGAGCCAAGGACTTCATGGAGTTCATATCAATAACCAATCTTCAACAATTTAACTCTATAACCAATTGTAATGCCAAAATTTTAGATTTAATATTATCTGATACTCCACTACTTGTGTCTTCGGGTACTGCTCTGGTAAGTGTTGACAAATTTCATCCCCCAGTCCAAATAAACACAACGATTAACCGAGAAAACTTTTTACAACATAATTCTAACCATACTGCATAACTTCCGTAAAACTGATTACGCCAAATGTATTAACGACCTAGCTCAAATTGATTGGTCTCAAATGAATCAACTAAACTGCAACGATTCTCTCAACTTATTTTATAATACATTATGGGAGATAATAGCTCGATACACTCCACAAAAAAATATCTTGAATTCAAAATACCCATGTTGGTTCAGCAGTGCATTAAGACACCAGCTCCGCGAAAAAGAAAAATATAGGAAAAAATACATATCATATCGGGAATTATTACATATCGGGACTAAAAAATTATGGGAATACACTAAAACCAAGAAATTCACTAATGTAATCCCTAAAACAATGTTTCTGAGAGAAAAATATGCTGCATGCGGTCAAGAAATTTCTGATATCTTTTCAGAATTTTTCGCTTCCTTTATACCACTGCATAAAAATGAAATATTAAAAATTATGAAAGAATTGGATCCCGCCAAGGGCGCAGGACCTGATGGTATTCCTCCACTTCTTATAAAAAATTGTGCTCACCTTCTTCTAGATCCTATCTATATCATTTTTAGCAAATCTTTAAAAGTAGGAAAGTTTCCCGACTTATGGAAGGTAGCTCACATCACACCAATATTTAAGACAGGAAATAAAAGTGACGTTAGTAACTATAGACCTATAAGTAAACTATCTTGTTTTGGAAATATATTCGAGATTATTTGCTATAGATACATATTCACCCACTTTCGTCAGACACTTTGCATTAATCAACACGGCTTTGTTCCAAAAAAATCCACAACTACCAACCTGCTTGAGTTTGTGAGTCAGATTTGCAAATCGTTTGATTCGCGATCTCAAGTGGATGTAATATATACAGATTTCAGCAAGGCGTTTGACAAGGTGAACCATCGTATACTTTTGAAAAAACTTCATGCTATAGGAATCCACGGCAACTTATTGAGATGGATAGAATCTTACATTTCTCATCGAACTCAAGTTGTGACTGTAAATGGATATGATTCATCTCCGGTTTCTATCACCTCAGGAGTTCTTCAAGGTTCTAACCTTGGTCCCTTGTTCTTTCTTATCTTCATAAATAAGTTGCCAAATATATTAAGAAATAAGTGTCTATTATATGCCGATGATTTAAAAATTTATTCCACCATTCGTAGCCTGGAAGATAGTCATCTCCTACAAAGAGATCTGGACGAACTATCAAATTGGTGTAAAGCAAATAATATGTCACTTAATGCTAAGAAATGTTCATGTATTAGTTTCACTAAAAATATTTTTTAAACTGGGTGACGTTCCACTCGCTAAAGTCGATTCAATAAGGGATCTGGGCGTCATGCTAGATTCTAAACTCACTTTTAGAAACCACTTTGATAATATCACAAACAAGGCATATACTATGTTGGGATTTATCACCAGAATTACTCAAGACTTTAAAAATCCTCAAAGTCTAAAAATTCTCTATACATCACTAGTACGAAGTATATTGGAATATTCGTCAGTTATTTGGTCACCTTATTACACAACACATATTACGAGAATCGAGAGAGTGCAGAAAAAGTTTCTACGTATTTTGTCATACAAAGCTGGTCAACACAATAACCTTCACAGCTACGAAGATCGACTTGCCTTTTTCAAGATGCACAAACTTGAGTCCCGACGGAAAATATCCGATCTCATTGTGCTACACAAGATTCTCAGCGGAGCTATTGATTCTCTCTCTCTATCTGATATAAATTTGCATGTTAAACCCCGTATAAGAAACCCTGAGTTCTTCAGAATAAGTCAGCACACTAATAATGTCGGTTACTTTTCTCCCATTACAAGGTTGTGTCGCACATATAATTTGTATTGTGCCGACCCTAACATTGATGCTGATATTCTTGCAGACACGTTATCTTCGTTCAAAAACTCACTCATACACAACATCCATTTTCTAAACGACGACTTGAACCTATAGATCATTAAATACTAATCGCACTTCACTCAAACACAAATATATAATATACATAAATGTACATGTGAAATATAATTAATTACAAAAATACATGTTACTAGAGCATGCCGAAGACACTTGTAATTGGGATAATGGGCATAGTCTTCACTACAATGTTTATTATCTGAGTGTCATGTACCCATTATCCTGTTAGTGTCTCTAATAAATACAAAAAAAAAAAAAAAAACATGCGTAGAAATGCGAATAAATGCCGTGTAAAAGCGTACAAAAGCGATCAAATACATATAAATGCGAATAAAAACGTATAAGTACGTATAAATGATTACAAATGCCACACAAATGCGTAGTATTGCGTATAAATGCGTAGAAATACAGTACAAAAGCTTATAAATGCGTATAAATGCGTATAATTTCTTAAGATTGCATACAAGTGCGTATAAAAGCGTATAATTGCCCGTAAAATCGGTTTAATGAATACAAATGCGTATAAATGCCGTATTAAAGCGAAAAAATGCGTGTTAAAGCGAATAAATGCGTGTAAAACCGTATCAATGCGTACTTATGCGTTAAAATGCTTATAAATGCAATTACAAGCGTGTAAATGCGTATAAATATGTACAAATGCCGTATAAAAGCGTAGAATTGCGTATAAATGCGTAGTTATGCGTAAAAATGCCGTAGAAAAGATAATAAAGGCGTATCAATGCGTAATTTTGCGACCAAAAGCGTAAAAAAGCTTATAAATGCGCGAAAAGTCGTTCAAATTCAAAACTTCAAAACTTCAAAAATTCAAACAATTTTATTATAAATAAAAAATAAATTAATACAAAAATTTATATACAATTTAATTAAATAAATAATAAATATGAAAGCTAGAATTAACTTTAAATTTTAATACCATAAACGGTTTTTTTTATAGATATA
>JADDOH010020144.1:0-14859 GCA_016648135.1 Agrypnia vestita | reverse complement strand
GGCAGGTTGGTCCTGTATATTGGAATGTGAAACAATCTATGCTGACGTTGTCTTAGGTAATTATCGGGAACACACAAACCAATGCTCTGCATAATCAATCGATAAAAATGAGTAATCAGATACACATTCCTTCTAGTTTCTAAACTATTATAGCCAAGCATACCCTGGAGGAACTCGGTTGGGTAAAGCCAAGGATAATGCCCGTACTCTCTCATGTAGAGATATATATCTTAGAAACTTTTTTGGACTTTCTCTACCATAAGTGAGTACTTAGTAGGGATGGGTCGTCCACGTCCGTCCATCGACGAGACGATCAACTAGTTGAATTCGTCAACTAGTTGATCTATTTTCAACTTTATAGATAAAAAAATAAATCTATTATAATTTTGTTTACACCACTTTTTATTGATTTTTTACATATTTCGGGAACAATGTTCCTTTTCTCAGATTGAGCCTTAAACTAAAGTTGACAAATAATACAGATATATTTATTTATAATAATGTCACCACAAAGTGAAAGCCTGATTTTGAAAGATTTATTCTTCAATAAATTTCTAGATAACATCTCAAATGTAAAGTATTTTTAAATTATGTATTTATTTATAAATTTATAGATAATCAATAAATGTAAAGGTTTTTATCATTTTATTAAACTTGTATTGAAACAAATGAATTTTTCGTAATCGATTTCAGTTAGTGTAGTGATAGTCCAATGTTTTCCAAAAAATAAGTCAGATATATTGAAAAAATTCAAACTTTGATGTCGCATATCTCCATAACTATTGATATTAGGTCATGATAGCTTTCGACTCATAATCAAGGAAGGAATATAGTCCTGCGAGGTTATTAATGTTTTCCATATAACCCTGTACACATGTAACCCTGTACCTAATATATTTTTTTATACACACATTACTGCTTTGTACTTATTTATATTTTTAATTTTTATACTCATATTTTAATGCTTATACCCAATACTTTCACTGCTTATATATGTAGTTTATATTTATATTTTACTGCTTACACCTGATATTGTTGTGTATACCTACTTCTTTCTTTATTATATATAGAAATAAGTATATAAAACAATATGTAAAAGCCTATAATGTGCGTAAACAAATAAATAATAAAATATTTCTTTTTACATATAAGCACAAGTAGCGGTTTTACTTTCCCCGAAACTATATTCCTTCGAACTTCTTTAAATTTTAAAAATTAACATAATAAAAATAGCCAAGGATAGTCCGCGTAACGGAGTTGATGCGTCAACTAGTTGACGAATTCAACTAGTTGATCGTCTCGTCGATGGACGGACGTGGACGACCCATCCCTACTTTGCACGTTCACTTTACCGAGCTCGACTGAAGCAAACATTCCACACCAAAAATAATTGATTACTTATGGGTACACCTATTACTTACACGGCCGAGTTCACGACTTACAGCTGGAACTGGATTCCTCGGACAGAGACCATAAGAAAGTCCGGAATCGTCTTTGATGACTCCTTAAAATTGGCCTCGCTTTGTGTGCCTATAAAACCGGATTTAAACCGTTGGATTATTTATCTCCGAATGATAAATTGCCGCGCTGATGAATGGCGAAACAATTGGACGAAAATTTTATCTTAAATTATGCCATTATGGCCAATAGGAACCTTTTTTATGTGTTAAATAAAACGGATATCTCGTACGAAGCATACATTTTACTGAAAAGCGAATCTCGACTTTTCGCTGAAGTCTTAATCGGCGTCATTAGAAGAGCGTCCTATCACGGCGGAGGTGTAGGCCGAACTGATTATTTCTTCCGAGGTCGTAAATTATATGCACTTTGTGGAGTGTACACTTCTTTTACGGCAGAGGTCGCCACTGTGCAGTATATCTAATTGCATCTTCGGGCTTTTCTGCGACGTCTCTTAAAGGTGGACTCAAAGCCGTGAGAACAGGGCGCCAAATACTTGATAAGTTGGCACCCTGTTCTTGTAATTGTCGTCTCTATTGAAATTAGGGTATTTGTATATTTCAATAGACACTTTCACTAATAAGAACCTGTCAAAAGAAGCAAGACTAGCAGCACATAATGGTGTTCTAGTGCCAACTATAGTGATGTATGGAAGTAAAGCCTGAAATTGGCAAAAAAGGAATTAAAGTAGACTGAATTGATGGAAATGCGGTCACCAAGGCGTTTATGTGTAAGGCGCTTTAGTTGACGGAGTGAGGAATGAAAAAATTAGAAATTAATGTAATGCTGGCTGTAGTGTGGTAGACAGAATAAAGAAAGACAAGCCGAGATAGTTTGGTCATGCAGAACGTATGATCGAGGAAAGGATGACTAAGAAAATATATGGGGCGAGTGTTGAAGGCAACAGGAATAGAGGGCGTCCGCGAAAGACCCGGCCCGATCAGATACTACAATTATTGGAGGACAGCCCTTTTGAAAGCCTCAACAACCGTAGAGCTTACATGAGAAGATGTATAAATGTAGCCGAAGAAAAAGTGGTGTGCCAAGATAAGAGAATATGGAGTTCCATCCTCTCTGTCTACCCCTGCGGGGAAACTTTCATTATAGATGGTTAACGTTAAAATCGTGTTATGTAGGATGTCATAGTATTTTCTGACAATCGACTGATTTTATGGCGTACACTTAACAGGAAAAGTAACCTCCATAAAAGTAAATCTCTATAACTATTGATACAAGGCCATGGTTCCTTTCGACATTTTCGACTCATAATTAACGTCGTAGTATTGTCCTGCGAGGTTATTAATGTTTTCCGAATAACCCTTTACATCATCATTTAAAAATGTATTAATTATTAATTATGTGTATGGAGTCAAAATCGAACACGAACGTCGAATGTTAATGATCCCGGCATTAGATTTGTGAGCAACCCGTCATTTCACGACCACATAGAGGCGGTCAGTGGTAGTGCATTGAAAATATTAGGATTCGTTCTGCGTACAGCCAGGGTTTTCGAAAATACTCCAGTACTGAGAACTCTTTACAACTCCTTGGTGCGAGGTAGACTCGAGAGTGACTCGATGATTTGGGGGCCACATGAGCCTAAGTACTAGGGATGGGTCGTCCACGTCCGTCCATCGACGAGACGATCAACTAGTTGAATTCGTCAACTAGTTGACGCATCAACTTCGTTACGCGGACGTCGCGGACGTTCTATCTAAACATCGGGACGATGGTCAACTGTCTACGGTTCGACGCGACGCTGCTCGACGGCTCAACCGTTGGCTATTTTTATTACGTTAATTTTTAAAATTTAAAGAAGTTCGAAGGAATATAGTTTCGGGGAAAGTAAAACCGCTACTTGTGCTTATATGTAAAAAGAAATATTTTATTATTTATTTGTTTATAGGCTTTTACATATTGTTTTATATATTTCTTTCTATATATAATAAAGAAAGAAGTAGGTATACACAACAATATCAGGTGTAAGCAGTAAAATATAAATATAAACTACATATATAAGCAGTGAAAGTATTGGGTATAAGCATTAAAATATGAGTATAAAAATTAAAAATATTAATAAGTACAAAGCAGTAATGTGTGTATAAAAAAATATATTAGGTACATATCATTACATGTGTACAGGGTTATATGGAAAACATAAATAACCTCGCAGGACTATATTCCTGCCTTGATTATGAGTCGAAAGCTATCATGACCTAATATCAATAGTTATGGAGATATGCGACATCAAAGTTTGAATTTTTTCAATATATCTGACTTATTTTTTGGAAAACGTTGGACTATCACTACACTAACTCAAATCGATTACGAAAAATTCATACGTTTCAATACAAGTTAAATAAAATGATAAAAACCTTTACATTTATTGATTATCTATAAATTTATAAATAAATACATAATTTAAAAATACTTTACATCTGAGATGTTATCTAGAAATTTATTGAAGTATAAATCTTTCAAAGTCAGGCTTTCACTTTGTGGTGACATTATTAATAAATAAATATATCTGTATTATTTGTCAACTTTAGTTTAAGGCTCAATCTGAGAAAAGGAACATTGTTCTCGAAACATGTAAAAAATCAATAAAAAGTGGTGTAAACAAAATTATAATAGATTTATTTTTTTATCTATAATGTTGAAAATAGATCAACTAGTTGACGAATTCAACTAGTTGATCGTCTCGTCGATGGACGGACGTGGACGACCCATCCCTAGTGCAAAGACGTGTTTTATACCCAATATTATAATCCGTGTTCTTGTGACTTGTGACAATTAAATTAAATTTTTTATTACTCTGTTGTAAGATGGCGGACAATCAACTAACTGAAGAAAATTTACGTCATTGCATGCTGTTTCATTTTCTATCGGGTGTTGATGCAACGGTTGCAACAAAAATATTTGTGATGTGCATGGAGACGTATTTTTTATTTATTAATTAGAGACACTAACAGGATAATAGGTACATGATACTCTAATAATAAAACATTATAAATGAAGACTATGCCCATTATCCCAATTACAAGTGTCTTCGGCACGCTCTAGTAACATGTATATTTGCATTTAAGTATATATTGCATGTACATTTATGTGTATTGTATATTTAGTGTTTGAATGTAGTGCGATTAGTATTTAATAAATAATTGATTTAATGGCTCTATAGGTCCTTTAGAAAATGGATGTTGTGTATGAGTGAGTTTTTGAACGAAGATAAGGAATCTGAGAGAATATCAGTATCAATGTTAGGGTCAGCACAATACATATTATATGTGCGACACAACCTTGTGAGGGAAGAAAAGTAACCGACATTATTAGTGTGCTGGCTTATTCTAAAGATCTCCGGGTTTCTTATACGGGGTTTAACATGCAAATTTATATCAAATAGAGAGAGAGAATCAGCTGGAATCTTGTGTAGCACAACGAGATCGGATATTTTCCGTCGGTTTTTTTTTCAAAGAAAATAAGTGCCAGCGTTGATTTAGAAAATTATCCGATGGTGATTTTGACTTGTCCGATAGCGATCGAAGTGGGCGCCCGGTAGGGTTTGATAATGACGCTTTAAAAAGCATATTTTTCTTAAAAGTCTGCCAACAAGATGGCAAGAGGTCCTAGACAACGATGGAGATTAAATCTATTAAAAATATTAATATAAATTCTTTTTTTGTTGCCACTTAAATAATTGATTACTTATGGGTACACCTAATATCTGTTGTATAAATGTATGTCCAAATAAAAATGAATTATTCAATTAATCATGGCGTCCATCTAGCGGTGGCATTGCAAAGTAATTTCAACTACCGTATCAAAAAAGTGGATTGCTCTATGGACAAAAATAAAAATTAATCAATTAATAAAAATAAGAACTACATATAAGGTCGATATATTCACGGAAACATAGAGGGTTGCTATAGCTTAGTGGTCAGAGCACCGGCCCCGGAAAGGAGGTGACCTGGGTTCGAATCCCAGTAGTAACCTAATATTTTTTCGTGAATTAGATTTTTCTGTATGTCCTTCTAATTGATTAATTAATTTGGTTATTAAATATTTCACAGAACTTTGTTCTGAAAAATTACAACTTCACAAATATGAATGTGTTCTTGAATATATAATATAATTTGTCCATTTGGCATGGACTCACCGAAGGGGAATTGTGAGGTCAGCGAGAATCTAACCCCTGCTTAGCCTTGCGGTAATTCAAGTATACCAAGACATGTAAATTTATTTGAGGGAATATTAAAGCAAAGGCAGCAATATGCGTCTAAGGTGTTTCTGAAATGAATATAAAAAACCTAGCACTACTCAAGAAAATTTCTGTGTTTTCTATGAAACCTAAATCTTATTGGAAACAAGTTTTTAAAAAGGATTGCCACCTCAGTTTTTCTTTTATACAAGGTTATTTGGTAAACATTAATAACTTCACAGGACTATACTCCTGCTTTAATTATGAGTTGAAAATGTACAAGCAGTCATGACTTCATTTTTTGCATTTTTTTCAATATTTTTGACTTATTTTTTGTAAAACGTTATGGTACGAACATGCCGAAGATGCCTCACTGCGATACCTCACGGTCGCGGTTTAGCTCACTACTTCGATGTCACCTCCATGTAAAACAAACGCATGCTGGTAGATACGCACGCACAAGCCGAAAGATACCTCACTGCGATACATCGCGGCCTACACGGAGGTTTACCTCGATGCTTACATAAAAACAAAATATTTTGTTTTTACATCGCAACTGCCCAGCACCATTATACTTTTAGAGGTGTGAAATGGTTTTATGAATTACATGTTAAAAAAAATTACGAGACATTAAAAAAAAACATTAAAATAAACCCTCATAATTAATTAAAATTCTCTCTTAACTATATTCATTTTAAACTGTTTGCTTATTGTTAGTTTATTTTTAAATTGTTTTTCCCACATAAATGCATTAATTATCGTATATTATGTAAATTTTTTCGGCTTGTATATATTTATGTACTATTTACTTTACTTTACTTTATGCATTAATTATCTCATATTATGTAACTTTTTTTCTTCTTCATATATATATATCTGCTTATACCTATACCTATATTTATGTACTATTTACTTTACTTTACTTTATGCATTACTTATTATCTCATATTATGTAACTTTTTTTCTTCTTCATATATATATATCTGCTTTTACCTATACCTATATTTATGTACTATTTACTTTGCTTTACTTTATGCATTACTTATTATCTCATATTATGTAACTTTTTTTCTTCTTCATATATATATATCTGCTTATACCTATACCTATATTTGTGTACTATTTACTTTACTTTACTTTATGCATTACTTATTATCTCATATTATGTAACTTTTTTTCTTCTTCATATATATATATATATATATATATATATCTGCTTATACCTATACCTATATTTGTGTACTATTTATTTTGCTTTACTTTATGCATTACTTATTATCTCATATTATGTAACTTTTTTTCTTCTTCATATATATATATCTGCTTATACCTATACCTATATTTGTGTACTATTTACTTTACTTTACTTTATGCATTACTTATTATCTCATATTATGTAACTTTTTTTCTTCTTCATATATATATATCTGCTTATACCTATACCTATATTTATGTACTATTTACTTTACTTTACTTTATGCATTACTTATTATCTCATATTATGTAACTTTTTTCTTCTTCATATATATATATCTGCTTATACCTATACCTATATTTGTGTACTATTTACTTTGCTTTACTTTATGCATTACTTATTATCTCATATTATGTAACTTTTTTCTTCTTCATATATATATATATATATATCTGCTTATACCTATACCTATATTTATGTACTATTTACTTTGCTTTACTTTATGCATTACTTATTATGTAACTTTTTTTCTTCTTCATATATATATATATATATCTGCTTATACCTATACCTATATTTGTGTACTATTTACTTTACTTTACTTTATGCATTAATTATTATCACATATTATGTATAAAAATGTAACCCCCTCTGCAGACACAAGAGATAGTCTCTTTTTGGAGAGGTACAATGATAAAAAATTTATGTACCTAAATTTTTTTATGTATCAAATATGTAAATATATAAGATTTGTATTTTAAAAAAAAATCTAATAAAAAACAAAAAAATTATTACATTTCTCTAGTCTTAAGTTAACGGATTACCTGAAAAGTAATCAGCAAATGCATTTTAGCAAGTATCGACATCGAGGTAGCGAGCTGAAACCGCGACCGCGAGGTATCGCAGTGAGGCATCTTCGGTATGTTCGTACCCTTAGACTATCATCACAGTAACATATATCGAATATGTAAAATTAATTCCTTTTAGTACAAGTCAAATAAAATAATAAAAACCTTCCAATTCTAATTGGAATTCATTCCAATTAAGATCTCGAACTTCTCTGGATGTCTCATCACATGTCTGAGATATTGAAGTTTTCCGATTTTGATTGTTTTAATAACATCTTCAACTTGCAACTTGGTGGAAGTCACGTAGATATGTCAGTTGTATAATAGTTTTTAATCACCTGGGTCTCTCGGAGAGCATATGAATTCACCCTCTTATCTACGCAGATTCCAAGTTCTGCAATCTTAGTTCCTAAATTGAAAACTTGATGACCGTAGGCAGAGACGAAGAACAAATGAACATATTAATGTCAGGAGCTTCAATTAAGAACGAAAAGTGTTTGTCTATCTTGGGAGTAAAGTCACATGGGATGGCCGTACAAAAAGAGAGGTTGACATCGCATCCACCAAGCAAAACTTGTGTTTAACAAAAAATCAAGGATTTTCGAATACAATAATATAAACCTAAAGCTCCGCAAGCAATTAATAAAAACTTATATGTGGAGTATTTTGCTGTATGGATGTGAGACATGGTGTATTGGTGACAGAGAAAAAAAACGATTAGAAGCCTTCGAGATGTGGACCTACAGACGTACCCTAGGAATTTCCTGGAGAGACCACATTACGAATGAAAGGGTTATCAGCAGGATCGATGAAACTAGGCATACGATGAATACCATCTCGAAAAGATGTGCAAAATGGATGGGGAATATTTTACGCCATGAAAATTTGCTCAAAACTATACTGGAGGGAATGGTAGAGGGAAAGATTGTCAGAGGGCGCCCTCGCCGTGAATATCTTGAGCAAGTGTGCCAAGATATGAATTATTGTGCTTCCTACACAGAGCTGAAGAGGATCGCCGGAGACCGAGCAATATGGAGAAGGAAATGTGCTTTCTTCTTCTTCTTCTTTTGGTGTCATGTCAGGTCCCCCCAACGTTGACTATCACCCGAGAGAAAGCGTCCCTGTCCTGGGCAGCACGAAACAGCTCTCCAACACTTCTTATGCCCGTCCAGTCGCGTATATTGCGGAGCCAGGAAATTGTCTCCTTCCAACACCTCTACGACCCTCTATCTTGCCCATAAGAATCAGGTGGAGCAATTCATATTTTTCTCCTCTGAGCACATGACCCAAATACGATACCTTTCGGATTTTGATATTTGTCAGCAACTCTCTATTCACTCTAGCTCTTTGAAGAACTCTTGTGTTGCTGACCATATCCGTCCAGGGTATCCGGAGCATTCTCCGATGTATCCACATTTCGAACGCCTCCAGCCTGTTCATGCTACTCACTTTGAGGGTCCACGATTCCACTCCGTACAGCAGGACTGACCATATATAACATTTAACCAGTCGCTGTCGAAGTTTCAGATTAACATGTGAAATGTGCTTTGCTGCAAACCAACCCCACGGATTGAAACCCAGGAAGGAAGTTCCTAAAGATAAACCTCATTTGAAGCCCTTTCCACGCCACTGAAATTTCTCTTCCTGTTGTTCCATTACATTGCATACATTCAAGAGTTTTGTCTGAAACTGGAGTCTGAACTCTTAAGATTTCTGTCCAAACAATATTACTCTTATTTTCTTAATTAAGTTTCTGCAGTAATGCATTACATTTAAATAAAAATGCAACTAGTAAGCAAAAGTGCAACACCGTTGCATCATAATTGCATATCATCCGCGTACAGACAAAAGCTACTAACTACAATATTGTTTAGAAATGAGCCATTTAAACAAACAACTATAATAATATTGCATTTAAAAAAATTAAATACATGCTTTTATAAAAAAAATTATGCATTTTATATTGATTATTAACTGTACGTAGACGACGTAATTATTACATTTAAATGTACAGATACACAAATAGACCAATAAGTTACACTTCTAACTAATTCCACAAAATCATTAAATTCATTTAAAAAAATATTTTTACACAATATATATATATATATATATATATATATATATATATATATATAAATATATATATATATATATTATATATATATGTTCTCAGAACACAATGATTGTCTATAAATTGTCTATAATAGAATTAATTAACACCATTATTAGATTGTAAACATTTTATTATTACTATTACTCAATTTTAATTGGCACTAAGATTGATTCACAAATGTTATATAAATACTAAATATTCTTGAACATTATACTACTGGAAGAGCACTGTCTGCTATAATACAGTAAACTACTAGTGTAGCAGGCAGGGCGTCAAATCAATTGTAGTGTTTACTTGCTGCCAAGACTCTCAGCAACAATGAAAAAAGCTTAACTTAATTTTGTAAACACTGTAAAATTGTAAACATTTGTAACATTGAATAAACATTGAATAAACATTGAAAAAATTACTGGATTTTTTACTCGGGGGATAATTTTTGGAATTTAGGCTAGCTATAACCCGTCAAAAATGACGGTATGATGTCTGTTCGAAAGAAAAAACTAATTTGGGAAAATAATTTTTGACAAAAAAAAATTACTATAAAAAAGTTACGGACGCTACACGAAGTTACGGGGATAGACAGACAGATAGACGGACGGAAAGACAGACAACGAAATTATTGTAATTGGGATAACGTCTCCGATTAAATACCTTTGTTTCTATGTGACTTGTAATAATTTATCTTAATTACTAATTATCCAACCGTGGAAAAAATCTAGTAGTTGTGTTCTCAGAACATACATATAAAAATATTGATAAACATAGACTGGTGAATAAAAGGAATTAAAAAATTTAAAATAATAATTTTCTGACGTATGTTAAATAATTCGAAAGTAGATCATATACAACTTAAAAAAGAATTTTACTTTATAGTCCACATTAAAAATTGTATACATATCATTACCAGCTGCGAAATCTATGTAGACTATGTCATGGAAAGGATCATAGATGTCTCTAGGGTACCTAGTCCATTTGAATACACGAAAGAAGCTGATTTACAACATATATACAACTACCTAACAATCTCATATTTATATATATCTCATTATACACATATAAAGAATACTGCTTTAAACTCCAATCAAAATATTAACACCTCATTATCAACAGTGACATCTGTATTGGATTATGGGAATGACAAAACTTTGGACTGCAGGTGGCAGTAGTAAAAATACAACTCACATACGAAACGAGTCGTGTGAGTTAAACATATATACAACTTCCAAAAATTTGATAGATGTGGTGGTGTATCATGGGTGGAAATGTGAACGTAACATTGTGTAAAGCCAGCCGTACGATATGTCGTAAGCCCTAACGCTCAAAAAACTTCCATACCTACTTTCTCTATGAAACATCTATTATATATATCTTGATTTAATATAATTTTTTATACAGTGGATTACTACTTGGTGTTCATATTAATTTGTTTTATTTTACATTTAGACTACTTTATTTCACTAAATCCCTGATAATGCAATGAACATATTTATTTCATTGCAGTTCTAATCAACCTTAATCCAAATGATAATATTTCAAAAGCAACTTAAATCCGTCTGTTCTGGTTTGTGTCTTCTGGGATATTATGCCGTGTTTTACGACCTTTCGGATCCCCTTGCAGGGTCCATGGTGTAAGAGACTTCCATCCACTTTCCTTATATATAAAATAGCTTCGTCTCTGTGAGACTTCTATAATTTAAATGACATAAATGAAATTTGTTTATTTAATGAGTTATTTTAACATTTAAAATGGGCTTAAGAACCTACATTTTGAAACCAGACGGATTTAAGAATGTTCTTTTGGTTGGTTTTCACGGCCACTTTGAATCTTCTGGTTTCTGTCTTCTGGGGTACAATGCCATGTTTTTACGACCTTTCTGGTCGACGTTTCGGATCGCATTGCAGGGTCCATCAGCTGGTCATCGACAGTACGTCTGTGTGCAAAATTTCAGCTCGATTGGACATTGGGAAGCGGGTGAAATATAGTTTATAAAACTCTATACAGGCAAACAGACAAACAGCGAAGTGAAGCTAATATAAGCGTGGTGAAATCACCAATTCACATATTATATGTATTTATTTAAATAAAGTTTCACTGAAATCGGTATGTTTGTGTCAATTAGTGACTTTTGTCTACGTTAATGACTTTCATAGTAACTTAATGGACTTCAAAAAGCCATAAATGTATGTAATTACACGAACTAGGTTTATGATAAATTATAAAGACAACTAATATGGAATAATGTATTAAATTGCTTTTAATAAATTTTAGTAAATTCAAAATTCTATAATGCTGGCTGCAGTGTGGTAGATAGAATAAAGAAAGGAGTTATTTGGAACGTACGAACGAGGAATGGATGGTTAAGAAAATATATGAGACGAGTGTTGAAGGCACCTTGAATAGAGGGCGTCCGCGAAAGACCTGGCACGATCAGATACTACGAGTGTTTGAGGATGACCCTGTTAAAAGCCTCAACAACCGTAGAACATGTATGAGAAGATGTATGAATGTAGCCGAAGCATGAGTGGTGTGCCAAGGTAGAAGAGTATGGCGTTCTATCCTCTCTTCCTACCCCTGCGGGTAAACGGCGTGATGGTTAGATGGTTAGTTAGTATATTCAAAATATGAATATTTTTAAGAATTTTACATCATATTAGGTCTGTCACATGTATTTTAATAATTACTAACCCGTCAAAAATGACGAACTTTTTTTTATATATAAGTATTTATTTAGGTCGCCAGTTAAGGCTGTGAAAACGGAGCATCTGGAATAGCGTAGCGTCTTGATAACGTTCGAGATGAATATTAAATGCAAAAATTGAAAATATAATTTTTTCCAATGTTTTTATCATTTTATTTGAGTTGTATTGAAGCGAATTAATTTTTCACAATCGATATAAGTTAATATAATGATTGTTCAACTTTTTACAAAAAATAAGTCGGAGATATTGAAAAAAAATGCATTCTTTGATATTGCATATATCCATAACTATTGATGGTCACGCTTGCTTGAACATTTTCGACTCATTATCAACACCTGTAAAGTTTTTGCTACTAACATTGAGACACCTAGCATTGTGCTACAATATTAACTTTTTGACACCTTCTTAACTTCCGGTAAGAAGACGGCTCACACTGCGGTCAGCTAAATCGGAGGCACTCTGCAGGCTGGTAGTACCAAGGAGACCTGGAGCCACCAAGTTTGAGGAATGTGCTTTCAGCTTTGCGGGCCCAGCTATGTGGAATCAGCTGTCTCCAGTGCTGCGATCTACAGAGAACCAGGAACTCTTCAAGAAGAGCCTAAAAACTAATTTTTTCGTAAAGCGCTCTTGAAGAGTCTCTTACGCAAAAATGTCGCTATATAAATTAACATAAACATAAACATAAATTGGTATTCAATTTGTATTGGTATTCAATCGGCTGACACTACCAGAACAAAAAATCTCCTAAGAACAACTGAGATGAAGACTCTCCGACCTATTGCGGGACTGACAATCCGAGACCGAGTGAGGAATTCCGAAATACGAAGGACCTGTGACGTCGAGGATATTGTCCGATGGGGAAGATCTAGAAGACGTTACTGGAGAGATCATGTGGAGAGAGCTTGTACTGAGAGAGTAGTGAGCATAGCAGCGAACAAGCTGCCGTCTGGTACCAGACTCCCAGGAAGACCGCATAAAAGATGGCGAGATAGCTGGACATCTGTATCCCAGGAACAGGCTCCGAGCAATGAAAGGACGCAGTCCTAGATGAAGCAGAAGAAGGAGAAGAAGGTATTCAACTTAAAATTTTAGCAATTTGTCGGTGATGACATTTTTCTGTGAATTTTCATGCTTTGTTATCCTGCCTCGTTAATAATAATCTTGTTGCGACATGTGACAAGCGTCACAAGGCGACAAGTTTAGTGTCACAAGTAAGCCATGTATTCACTAGGGGACAAATCGCGAAACATTCCGCTCGGCATGTCGCATCAACATCTACGCTCATGTTTCGGGGACAATGACGCGGTCATTTGACGTGTACACACCGGGACCCGCATATCTTGTCGCGGAAATGTCACCCGATGAGGTTATGTCAGTTATGATGACAGCTGCGGTATCTCATTTGGCGAAAACGGGGTTCCGCGCAATTCGAAATGTTTTTTTGGGTCGCAATTTCAAATCAACTAGGTTTTACTGTAGTAAATTGAATATTATTAAAAACAAGGTCCTTTTTGCAAATAATTATTGTTTTCCACACGTCGCGGAAATGTCGCCCTATGAGGTTATGATGTCAGCTGCATTTATGTTAACGAGTTTATCGAAACGTAAGAGGAGAAAAAAGTGGTGGATGCGAAATTATTTACTGCAAAGAGAAAGAAGGACGGATATTCTATGCGATCTTCGATCGATACAGCTCGATGAGTTCAAGAACAATTTCGTTTCCCCACACTGTCATCTTGACAGATACAGCGCATCCGTATTAACTTGTAAACATACCACGTGGTACTGACGCTCCGCGTAATGTTGCAGTGAGCTCGCTCGGGTACCGTGCGCATGGCAACGTTGCCACGGCACGTAGAAATGCCGCGCTATGTTGTGGGCGAGGTCGCGGATCAGTGCACGACGTTGCAACGTCACGTAAACTCTATGCCGCGCGTGCTGTTGAGGGACAGTTTGTCCCCTAGTGAATACATGGCTGTAGACAAACAAACTTGCAAGTTTAATCTCGACAGTTTTATCGTCTCGTCATTGAAAAATTGTTCGCTTCGAGATGTCTCCAGCATCCGGGATACGGACAGAGACGAAATAACAAGATCACAGCGGATACAATGGAATTTAGCGGGGTATTGTTTAGTCAATATGTAAATCAATATCGTCGGCATCGAGCTAGTTCCAATTGTTTACACCAAGGCTGCCCAAAAGCGAAGGGAAAAACTACATTTCAAAATGAAGACTACAACACACACACGTTCACCAGTTTGAAGACTACAAAGTGTACACTACAATTGTAGTAAAAACTACTTGAAGTGAAGTAATTGTAGTACTACGAAATGAAGTGAAGTAA
>JADDOH010020143.1:0-11045 GCA_016648135.1 Agrypnia vestita | reverse complement strand
AATGGACAAAATGATTGTTGGATCGTCCACGCGCTACATCGCCGAGAGGAATGCTGTGCAAACCGTTTATTGGAGGAAATCGATGAATTCACAAGAGACTGGATTCCTGAAATACAACCGGACTTGCTATTTCGATAGGAGGGAAGTAGCAGCTCCACCAAATAGCAAAACTTACGAGCAACTTCGTAGCCGCTACTGTCAGTAAAAAAACTATCTGGTGGGAAACTAAACTGTGATTCTTGATATTTGTAATTAAGTACTGTAATATTTTTCATGTTAAATCTAATTTATTTAAGCTAGTAAAGGACAATTATTAGTGCTAGATGCTGAATCTTAATAATTTATTTTGACATAATAATAATATATTATTGTGTCTTCGTCTTGTTATATTGTGAATAAATATTTTTAGTGATTATATAAAATAAAATTTATTTATAAAATATAAATGATTTATTTTCTCTTCGATGCTAGATGCGGTTAAATTAAACCCTTATTTTCGATAAGTTCTGAATATGATTGACAATTTTGTATTTTTTTAAATGTTGATCTTTTAAAATTCTTCCTTTTTTACTTTAAATCCGCAAACTCACTATTTTTTTTATCTAAAGTCACCTTTCACATTTTATAAAAGTAGTCAATTAAATGTATGAAGCATAAGTAAATAGTAAAATAGAATAAAAGATTGGGAACAAAATAGGATACACGGACTGTCGAACCGGATACAAAAAGGATCTAAACAGACTTAAAAGACAGAAAAATATAACACTCAAAATGGTTTTCAACTTGTATTACATGACACTACCACACTCTGTAATTAGCTACAACATTCGAGGAACGTCTAGAATAGTCAGGAGGCGACGGGAACAAACTACAAACGTGTGGAATATTCAGAAAGTCAACATGTTTGCTATAAAAGTGAAGCCGTGTCGCGACCAAACATGAATTGAGTCGTGTTTTGACAGTTTGTTCGGTGCGAAGTCGGCCGAGAGGGTGGCCGTCGCCTCGCGGATAATCGAAGTGATAGATACCAGCGAAATAATCAAGCAGAATATCAAAGTGGTGAAATATACTAGTGCGATTTCTATATGTGACAGTTGAATATTCTACGAGCGATAAATAAGTGTTTACCAGCGATAATAAAGAGTTTATAGACGAAGTCATGTATTGAGAAGTAGTGTGATTTAGATTGATAGATGGTTTAGATAATAATAGCGATAAGTTTAATTCGTGCTAAGTGACTTTGTCCATATAATAATAAATTTCCATTGTTTTCGTTTGCCTCCCGCACCCACGACAACAATATTATTTGTTGTTCGATTTAATCTTATTTCCATATAAAATGCAATAGATAATGTTTATGAATGACTCAGCAGTGATTACATTTACATTATGCATACTTGAATTGTTACCATTCAACAAACGAGTACTTAGATTTGGCGTTTACACTGTAGAGATTATTCATGATGATAATTAAATAATATTAACCTTTATTTACTCTACGTGTGTTTTTTATTTTTATTTTCTTTACATTTTATATTTTTTTCACCGAGAGAAACATAATCAAGGTTAATAATATTTAATAACAAAGGTTAATAATATTTAATAATAATTTAAACGAGTAGGTACTTTTTAGCGGCGAGCCCGACGTCAAGCCTAATTATAGGGAAGAGTTAGAAGATATGTAAGTATAGGTAGATATAATTTTTTATTTATGTCTGTACTAAGAAGCTTGTAAACCTAAGTAAACCTACGAGTGGTTGTATCCTAAGTTCAACCTTCATGATTAACCTTTATTTTCGCTTATGTGGTGTTTCTATTATGAAATTGTTTAAGGCTCCACGAAAGGTCAGTATGGTAATTACTGTGTGCTGAGGAATAAAATAAACGCTCTCATAGGTAATTATCTGTAACCTGAAACATTATCCAGTACACAGCATATTATTCTGAAGATATTTTATATTACTCTTATTATTCATTCAAAAGAGCTCCTGTTTGATAATCCTCGCACTGAACCAAATAAAATGAGTTAGTCCTCTTAGTATCTAGGCTTATTAATTGAAGCACTTTTAGAGCTTTATGGGTCCCCTGACTACTCCCTCCACGATCAGTAGACACTAAAATTAATTCAAAGCACTATCGTCTTCTTCCCTGTCCCAAAAGTTGGACGGCACATTCGAGTTTATTATAATCAAAGGTTGTTTTAATTTGTGAAAGAGTCGGCATGTGAATATTTTATATTAATTTGGCCCTTTCCGACCCAAATTTATTCATGTGGGTATAAAGTACTTAATTGGAGATGAAACAGTCTTGTATCCATATTAATTAATATCGGATAAAAATTATTTCTTAATTTTTACTATGTAAAAAAATAAAGGCAAATTGCTTCCCCATTCTCAGGGTAATACCATCATTATTATATGCCAAGACAAAATAGTCGGGTTGTTATGAATCTAATAGTTTTGTGAATAATAATTTAATTGAGATGAAGCTATTTATATGGAAAACGTCTATGAAAATCTTTTATAGAGTAACTACAGGGCTTATGACCTATATGAGATAGCTTAAATGATTCATTCACCTATTGCACCATCCACACATTATGAAATTTTTTGAGAGTAAATATCATATATATGTTCTAAATCTGTATTACTTCAAATATTTTATGGGACTATGCTAGAAAAGACTAAGCCGTTAGTAATGACACCTCTTTATATTTTTGTAGTGGAATATTAAGATGAGATGTTATGATCCATTCTGAAATGTTATTATTATATTAATATAGGTATTAATATAATAAAGCATCTCATATATATTATATAATAATAACATTAATATAATACTAACATTAATACTGATGTATGGAAGCGAAGCCTGGAGCTGGCAGAAAAGGAACGAAAGTAGATTGAATGCAGTGGAGATGAGATCCCTCAGACGTATGTGTGGCAAATCAATTTATGATAGAGTAAAAAATACAGATATTAGAAATGAATGTAAAGCTGATCTTAGCATAATTAATAGAATTAAAAAAAGAGTCGCTCAGATGGTTTGGGCATGTTGAGCGAATGTGAGGAAAGAATGGTAAGAAAGATATATAATGCCAGTGTTGATGGCACCAGAAAGAGAGGGCGACCGCGGAAGACGTGGCATGACCAGATCAACCAGATACTGGAGCCTCAAGAGCCGGCGAGCTTGCATGCGAAGATGTATGAGTGTGGATGAGGCGAGAGTTGTATGTCAGGAAAGAAGAGTGTGGTGCTCTATCCTCTCTGCCTACCCCCACGGGGAAACGGCGTGATGGTAAGTAAGTAAGTAAGTAAGTAACATTAATTAATATAGGTATTAATGTAATAATATCTCAGGATGGAAAGCAAGAATGTGAATTGGGTAGGAGGATAGAAGCTGCAAGCCAGGTAGCACAATTCGTGTAGGGGAGACCTAGGAGAGTTGTGACAGAGGAGAGTTGTGACACAGACGATTTCTCGAAATTTATGGGCGTTAGCGAACTGGTAACACTGCATATTTACTGCTTTTTTGATGCATGATTTGATGCAGTTTGTACCGGCGACTTACTGTGAGTGTACATCATCTGGGCAAAAAAAATCACGAAAAGTAAGGTTTTGGTTAAAATTTCCATTGATTATTATTCATTGTGTATTATGTTTCTGATATTGCGTCCTTTACTCCAATATACTTTAACTACCTTTACGGCATGATATTGTATTTTAAGTTTCGCCACGTGTTTTGAAGTTATAAGCAATTATATTGAAAATAGCACGAATTTTTGCACCGAGGCGAGTTGTGACAGGCTGTCACAACTCTCCTAGATTACTTTTTAAACTCTGATAAAATATTTTATCAACTTCTGCTTGACGTGGTAAGTAGGTATATCTATCCTTTTTTGTTTCAGAATGCCTAACAAATATGTTAGAAAGACTAATAGGGGTATGGCTAGTAGAGAAATGTACGATCTAGCATACGAGGAGGTAGTCTCGAGGGGACTCCACCTAGAAAAGGGAAGCAAACGAATAGACGTCAAATAAAATCTGCTGTGCTTACGGACACAGCTGTCAAAGATGCAATTGCTGCTATAGAAGCAAATAGAAATATGAAGAACGTAAAAAAGCGTATTTTTAGCGAGGATAAAAAGAAACTTATAAAGGGAAAAGGAACGCAAACACACAAAACAAAAAGAGTGAATGACGATGATGATGATGCGGATTTTTTTTTTTTGCTTATGTTGTCTCGAACCGTTTGGCAATAGCAGATCTAATGAGACTTGGGTCCAGTGCATCGAATGTCGGGGATGGTCATATGAAGACTGCACTACAGGAGACTTCAAATACATTTGCGATAATTGTTTATCTGGATTTTGATCTCATGTTTTATTCCAATATCTTTAACTAATTGTAAGAACGTTTATAATTAACATGGTGACTGATTAAACATAAGAATAACTTTTTAATTTTTTAAAGTTTATCAAAAGTTGACTTTATTATTTTTTTATAGACTGTATTAAGTGCCAAAGACCGATTAAAGAAGTTATATATTGAACAAATATTTTTTTTTATAATACAAATATTATTTTCACTAATAGCAATCGTTTTTACTTAATTATGCTCCTTTAAATCACCACGTGCATACTTGTCACAACTCACCTTGACCTGTGTCACAACTTACCTCGGTACTAGGCGGATTGTGACACGCGCAGTTGTTTTAGTTTTTATCGATTTACTCATTGGTTTTTATTTATTTTATAATTTATATGTTTATTCTATTTAATAAAAAGAACAAGCTACTAAATGTCGTAGATTTCGTAGAGGTAATATTATTTTTAGCCAAGATATGTGAGGTAACGTAAATATTGTCACAACTCTCCTAGGTCTCCCCTATTCTCGACTTCATCAAATCACTTTCCATGCATACAATGCAACCATGCAATCGGACATTCTGATCACACTGGATACCAACTTCACTATTATTTGTCACTGGCAATGAGTCATCGGCATATATAATAAGCGATAATTTCGATTCTAATGAATGCTGACAATCCTTTTATCTATTGTCTATAGCTAAACGTTTGTTTACATCACAAGATTCGTTCAGCTGACTGAATTATTATTCTCCATGTAATTCATTGAAGTGAACTGTTTATTTCAACTATTCATTTTCAATCGTTCATTTGTACACCAATCAACATCGCTCGCGGGTGGGGCTGGATCTATACATTTAAATAATTGTATACTTTTAAAATGTATGAAAAATGAACCAACAAAACTGAATTGCAATATAAATTAACTGTATTCTAATTAAAATAGCTTCCTTACATTCCATACCGACTGTAGGAATTCCAAATTAATTTACGGCTGCGGTTGTTAGTGAAGGTAAACTGAACAATTCATTCGTTCAGAACAGTTCATTCATAACAACCCATCTCTAGAAGATGGGAAAATAGCAATATGGTTAATTTCAAAATATGTCCGAATATACCTACATAAATACCAATATTGAGACAACGCTTCCGCAAGTGCATTCCCAAGATTAAGAATGAAACCTTTTCCGTATCTATTTACAAATATTTTAAAAAGTATAACTTATGAAAGGCATTCTTCATTCAAACTGTAAAGTCTTCGCGCGAGTCTAAAAGATGGTAGGTACAAATTTATGTGAAACAAACGAAATACCTACCCAGTTGTCTATCTGTAATTATAAATACCTAAGCTTATTTTAATATAGGGGAGATTTTTATAAGAAAACTAATCATGTGCACTTTGCATTAGCGTATTTAATATGCATTAATTTTTCTAAGCAAATATTCCAATAATGTTCATTCTTATTACATTATACATACTTTCATCATGTGATTCGTATCAAACCTCTCCGATACGGCCGGCGATATAGCCGCTGTGGGGGGGAAATACACACAACGGAGAAGTATGGAAGCGCATGGAAGAGACCTGTATCTAACAGTGGAGAGATGAAGGCAGAAGAAGAAGATTTTCTTCTTTCATTTTCTTGTCATTTCCTGGGAGCGCAGCCTATTTAGGCCCAATCGGTTCAATCGGCCTAAGGTCGGCCTTAATAAGTAAATCGCACTGTTTAACTGACTGTGAAAAGAGACTCCGAGAAGTGAGATTGTAGGATAATAGTAAATAAGGGAGAATTTAAAAAAGGATACATTTAAAAATATCTCAGAAAGTTGAATTTTGTCAATCGTATTCAGAGCTCATTGGAATGTGTGGAGCGTTATTTAAAATAGTATTATACAAAATATATTTTATAAACTTATTTTATTCGGATATTTATCTATCATTTATAAATATTTTTATAATATTACAACATAAACAATATTACATTTTTATTACGTGAAAATAAATTATCAAGATTCAGCATCTAGCACTAATAATAATTGGTATTCACTAACTTAAATACATTATAGTAAACACAAAAAATATACAGTAGGTACTTAATTACAAATATCAAGAATCACAGTAGGTATTTACTTTTCCGCCAGAAAGTTTTTTACTGACAGTAGCGGTTACGAAGTTGCTCGTAAGTTTTGCTATTTGGTGGAGCTGCTACTTCCCTCCTATCGAAATAGCAAGTCCGGTTGTATTTCAGGAATCCAGTCCCTTGTGAATTCATCGATCTCCTCCAATAAACGGTTTGCACAGCATTCCTCTCGGCGATGTAGCGCGTGGACGATCCAACAATCATTTTATCCATTTCGATATTTGCGTTCTTGAATTTTCACTGGCAATTATGTAGTCTGCTTACGACAAATATTTTTAATAAAATGTCTTCTGAGTTTTTTGTATAAGTACAATTATTTAATGCACAAGTTGCTAATGAATTTTTCCGAACTTTAAATTACTGCTACTACACAATAAAATGCTTCGGTAGATGTAATTCGAATGATACTTTTGTCGAGTTTCTTACCATATTTATATAAATGTTTATCTCCCTCCAGGTAGCTTTTCCGATACCAAAAATTAAAGTCATTTTCATATCTTGATTTCAAAAACCCAGACAGTGGTTTTACCGTATTATCTATGTATAATCAAAGAGTATTTTCTGTTTTTATGATAATTTCCCGACAGTCAGGTAAATTAATTTCCTTTTCACCTAGTCATTTAATTTGATGACTGACATTTGTTCGATTAATTAATGCTGTTTTAACTAGGTTTAACAATTAATTTCCAGTATTTAATAAATAATAAATCAGGTAAACAAAAAATTAAATAACTAATTTTTTATTTATGAACTTTTCTGTACTATCCATAGTATTCCTTCTATAACAAGCCTTCCTTTTCAAATATCTATTTTAGATACGAATAATATCGGGTGGAGACCATTGGCTATACGATTGCCTTAATTCAAATTCTCGAGTGCAAGGTATAATTTTTTGATTATTTTTATATAGTAACAATTAAATTCTCTGACTACGCATATAAAAATTAGTTAAAAATTAAATGTTTTTGAACACGTTGTATTTAACAATATTAATATCCAAAAATATTAATATCTGAAAATATTAATATATGCTCCTTTAAATCACCATATGCATACTTGTCACAACTCACCTTGACCTGTCACAACTTACCTCCGGTACTAGGCGGATTGTGACACGCGCAGTTGTTTTAGTTTTTATCGATTTACTCATTGGTTTTTATTTATTTTATAATTTATATGTTTATTCTATTTAATAAAAAGAACAAGCTACTAAATGTCGTAGATTTCGTAGAGGTAATATTATTTTTAGCCGAGATATGTGAGGTAACGTAAATATTGTCACAACTCTCCTAGGTCTCCCCTACACGGAGCTCGGCCAGCAAGAAAAGTTGGCAGTGTACAAATCAGATTCCAGGCCAACCCTGGTGTACGGCCACGAGCACTGGAACTTAACCAAACGAACCTGCTCTAGGTTACAGGCTGCTGGGATTGGATTTCTACGAGGAATAGTAGGAGTTAGAAATGCTCAAATAAAGAGAATGTCTCGAAGTAGAACCCTTATTGACGTTTATCGAGAAATCACAATTATGATGGCTGGGACATGGCTTCCGGATGCCGGAAAATAGATTGCCAAAGCGGATATTCCAGGCAACACCAGAAGGCAGGAGACCAAAGGGCCGTCCTAGTAGGAGCTGGCAAGGAAGCGAGGAGAAGACAGGAAAAGTTGGAGCCTTATATGCAGTGCAAGGACCCCGACCCAATAGTATAAGGGGTAGAAGAAGAAGAAGAAGAAGAAGAAGATGGAATATTAAGAAATATTATTTTCAGTGAATATAAGATATTCTTCCGAATTATTTAACATATTCACTAAAATACGCCTCAAAATTATTATTTTCAATTTTTTAACTCCTTTTATAGACGGGTATATATTTTAAACATTATTTTTTATGTGTATATTCTGATAACACAGTTACTATATTTTGTCCACAGAGGGATAGTTATCAATTAAAATAAATTATGGAAGTCTCACAGAGACGAAGCTATTTTTATGTGAAATATTGCATTGTGTAAAGTGATCACTTAAGGCAGCTTATACTGGTCAAAAGTCACTATAAAGACTTTCATACACTTTTCCCATGTAAATATGGCTTCGTCTCTGTAACACTTCTATAATTTCTCAAAATTAATAATTATCCCCTCTATGGATATAATTCAGTAATCGTGCATACATATTCAGCATACATATAAAAATATTGATGATTTTTATATTAGGTACAGATAAATAAAATAGAAATCCTTGCTCGCTGATCATTAAGTGGGGTCCTGATCGGATACGAGATACTCTCTCGATTAGTATAGATAGTGAAGATAGTATATTTTCCAGACTGTGAGGTCATTTTCTTAAAATATAATATATCACGACAATGACAAGTATGCATGACATTATCAAATATATTTTCGATCTAGATAACAGCATACAATTATAAGATAAAATTATAATTATAAGATTCTTATCATTCACCTCATGATTGATGGGAATGGCCTATGACAGACTGCTATAAATTTGTAAAGAAAATCAGTAAATATCAGTAAAGATAAAAATCATAAAATCAGTCACGTTGTAAAAGAAGTAACTATAAATTCTTAAAGTATTGAATTCATATTTCACTGTTAAAATATTTTTGATAAAGAATTCTAATCAACGTCTATCCCTTGTTTTACTATACAAACGTGTAAAATAAACGATAGTCGCAGTTTTATTTCTTATTGAATGAGTCCTCAGCGGTAGCTAGAGGAAATTCTATGCAGACCATCTACTGGGGAAAATCAATGAATTCACAAGAATTTCTGAAATACAGAAAAACTTGTAATTTTGAAAAGCAACAGGGATCACCGCCTCCAAACAATGAAACTAAGGGACAGCTTCGTAACCATTATTCTAATTCGAGGTCTTGTTGATTTTCTGCGGTATTTCAGTGAAGAAAGTTTCTTGTGATTTAGTTTAATTAATTATTATGCTGTTAATTTATTCATATCTTGTTATTTATTTTATCATCATAATTATAATCCTCTCATCCATGGTATTGTCCGCCAACCTTTGTTGTTGTTTCATAAAGTTTATGGATATTTGACATTTTTTGAAGCCTTCATTCTGAATCTGAATTCCTCATCGTCCATCATCTCTTCTAGTGATACCTACTCTTCGATTTTTTGGCTTTCATTCTCTGGCAAACTTGTATGTTAGGTACTCGAGCTTAAAGTTTCATACAAGTTATATAAGTTAAATACTGTACAATTTTACAAATGCACCCGTTGGTTATGGCCTGAAGACATTGTAAATATACTTTTGAATTTAATTGTGAAACTATATCGAGAGAGAAAAGTATACCTTGTGTTTGTACACAAAGTATAGGTATTCGTGTACCAAACATGTATCGATTAATGATGAGTGTGTAGAGACTGTATATTATAGCTGACCTATGTGGATGAACATATTTATTTCTAGGTATAAAGTATAATATTTGCTGTATTAGACAATAATAAAAAGTTAACATTTATTTAAACTGCTTCTTTATTTTACCAATATTTTTAACTGAATCTTTCACATTGAAAGCGAGGGTTAATTACACAAAAATAATTGAAAATAATTAAAAAAAAATTTTTTTAGCTAATTAAATCGTTTATACTTTTAAAAATATTTAAAGCGTAGAATTATTCAAAAATTCCCAATATTTGTGAAATTATAGTAATTAACAGTGAGCGCATCAGAGTTGGCCAAAGCCAACATAAGAGCTCAACAAGAGACTAAAGAGGCCAGGAAATTGAAAAGAGGAACTCAAAAGGAATCAGAATACATCACAGCAACAATAGAACAATACTTCATGTATGGTCCAGGTATCGCAGATTAAAGGTTATAAAAAAATAATTCGTATTAATCGTATTTTTTTTCTTTTGTGTTTTTTTTTAAACTACTTTTTTCAAAACAGTGTACACGATATTTCCCGATCTACTCAACTAATGTGGTTGAAATTTAAAACAATTATTTTTCATAATATTTTCTAACGTGTGACATAGGATTTTTTTGATTAGGTGTCATGTTCAAAAGTTATAATTTGTTTAAACTCAGAATTTCAAGGAAAATTTAATATTTTTTTCAAACAGTCACTTTGACACTTGCTGTCACTTCTACAAAAAAATTTCATAAAATTATTCCCTACGTTACACGATAACTTACCCTTCTAAACAAGATTTTTTTGTGTTTTAGATAATGCCTAGCAGAGAAATCATGTACTTATACCATTAGCGAGGATTTTTAAAACAGGGTCTTACTTGTCGGCTCATATTTCCGCCATTTTTTAATTTCTTTCAATTTTTAACATTGAAAATATTCATTAAAATACTATGTATGTGTAAAATAAAGATTTTTTACTATAGTTAATGACTGCGTTAAAAAAGTTTAATTTTATAATTACTTATCCCAACTTCAAGGTGGCTTAACCCCTTAAATCAATTGAGTAAATATCGCACAGCTCTTCGCCCATAAAGAGTATAGTAATTCGAAAGAACTTACGAATAACCCTCCGAATGTAACGAGT
>JADDOH010020142.1:0-16391 GCA_016648135.1 Agrypnia vestita | reverse complement strand
GACGACGCATGAAGGTGGATGAATCTAATGATGATGCTATTACTATATAAAAAGGTTTTTTTCAAAGTCCTCCCGGTAAAATCTATTTTCAAAATTTTTTTTTCAAAATGTTCCAGAAGAATTCAAAAGCTCTCCTGAAAAATTGCTTTTTTATTTTATTTTATCACTATTCAACAGGATTTCTACATACACCCAATGTATAGTAAAAACAATAAATGCTTTATCAATCATAGCGTTACGATTTCTCAAAACTTGAAGAAACTCACATATCGTTAATTCCGGATTTACTTTTGTATTATTTCCAAGAAGATTGCGCCTAAAACTAAAACAACCCTTATATAGATACGTACGAAATTTGAAGTAGTGAGATGTTTATTTCTACTCTGCTTATAAATAAGCTATATCAACGTATATTGTAATATAATATTTATTAATGAAGATAAAACAATTTCAATTAACGTTGCAATGAAGCGAAACAAAGGAATATATATAAAAAAAACAAGTCCAATTTTTTAATTATTCGTTACTAAGAGTATATATATATTGCGCTCTCTATTACCGCTTCCTATAGACTAATACTAGCGAAGGCTCAAAACTTTCTCTGATTTCCGCTAGATGGCGGTAGTATGACCATTTTAATTCATATGCCAGGCCGTCTTGTAAATAAAAATGGAAGCAATTTTATTCTTGTAATTCAAATCAAAATAATTTTTAGATCAAAACAAGAAACTCAAATAATTATTTCGTGCAACAATACGCGTCTGTGTTTATATTACGAACAAGTCTATCAATCCTGCATACAACAAAGAAATTATAATTAGTTTGAATAACCAGAACCGTATATAACTGTGTATAACAATTAAGAACACATTTAGATAATTAGAATAATTAAGAACCATAATAAATCAATGAAGGAAATTATTATTTTTTTTCAATTAATTCAGCAACATTGTAGATTGACATTTTATTTTTTTAGGACAATTTTTAATATAACACCTTGACGATAAAAAGGTATCTCCGAAACATGCACGTGAAAGTTATCAAATAATATAAGTAGATTTGTAAGAATACTATAATCAATAAATTTTTTGTGTAATTATTATCTGTAAAAATTTAGCTGAATTTAAAGATCTTTTTTTTTTTCAAATATAGAAACCCTTTTTAATATCCATAAGACAAATATATAACAAGTGTGGATTTATTTAATTTACATTAACCTTAATTTAATTAAAATTAATTTATATTAATTTTTAATTATGAAACCAGACGGATAATTATTAAAATATTTTTTCGCATTTGTATCATAAAAGTACATAACCGAAAGAGAAAAGTAAATATTATAAAACATCGGATTTATAATTTTTTTTATAAAATAAAATATATATCAAATGTTCTTTTCTTTTAGATTCATATATTCTCGTGTTTATATTTTCTACTAAATTGTTATCCGGTTTTTATATTTATTTTTACTTTTATATTTTTCTGCTATTATTATTAATTACTATTGCATAACTCGTAAGCGAAAATATTTGCCACTGAACAGATTTTATCTAGCGTGGGTTAATTATTAGTTTATATTAATATAAGAAATTAAATTAAAACCGAATTTTAAGCTATCATAAACCCTCCGTGGCGCGCGCTGAAATCTGTCGCGGTGATCTGCCCGTAATACAGGTGTATATTTTTGCATTTCGGGCGCCGTGCGAATCCGTTCGGCGTAGCTAACTGTCTTTTCGTACTAGCCCGAGCGCGAAGGTCGAACTTGTTAAACCTTAAACCCTCAAACGTCTCGGGTCTCTGCCGCATCTTCCACGCTTGTGCCGAAACGTGTCCGCTCGCGTTATATAGGGAAACCGTCGCCGGTCTTTCCAACACGCAGCGCTCGCAAACCCGGCGGCTTTGGCCGTGTTCGGTGGTATATTTGCGAAACACAAACACAAACGCAATAATTAAAACCTTTCAAATGTGATTCGTTTGAATCTCAACTACATATTTGTTATACTGCGATTCGCAAATCCCGACGGCCTAGGCCGTGACAGTGGCATACTTGCGAGAAAACAAATGCAATAATTAAAACCTTTCAAACGTGAATCGTTTGAATCTTAACTACATATTTGTTATACTGCGATCCGCAAATCCCGATGGTCTTTTTTAGATTGTGACGGTGGCATACTTGTGAGATCGCATTCAAATATATTCTCTTCATACAATTATTAAAAATATTTTTCAAATGTGAATCGTTTGAATTCAAACCACATAAAATGAATGAGATATGAAATAAATCACATATTCTATAAAATGGAGCAATACTTTTACAAAGAAACAGGCATTCCAAAATCGAACTAATATATCACAAGGACCAAAATTACTACAATAATTTTCGTTCACAAAATATTAAATAATAAAAATGCCAACTGTCTATATGACAAACAACCTAAAGAAATTTCTAATACCTAGTATCACGTTTGTCTACAAATCTCAGTACGTGGTTCACATAAATGCTCAATCTTTTTTCTTTGATGTCACGGACCGTGGTCCGCGATTGTTTAAATAAAACCGCTTTTATAATCAAATATTTTCTTTCATTTATAATATTAACTAAACCAAAATGATTTTATTACTATGCAAATGAGTCCAACGAATACGCTCCTGTCTGGTCACCGGCACCACTGTAATGATCCAGATAGATAGTAAGGTATCCTAATCAAATCGAGCAGACTGTATTTAATGTCGAAATGATGTTCAATTAATATTATAAAGCATTTTATTGTATTTCAATATAAATCGTTCTCCTGGTCACGGTAAGCACTGTGATGATCCAGCTAGATAGTAGGGCATCGCGACCTTGATACATTTAATAATAATTTAGTATAGCTACTGGTCCGGCACCAGAGTTAGACATCCCATGGGGTGTGTGTTGAATATATAAGGCGAAGCAAATCTATAATACAAATCATTCCATTGCAAATCAATGTAAATCATATTCTTTTCACGGCTAACGATGTAAGATGACCCTAATGTGGGTCCTACTAAATAATGAAGGTTAGTAAGTAGCAAAACGTCACGTTCAAAATACAATATATTGGGGTTATTAAATATTTCATTATTCTTATATGTGAGCGCGCGCGATCGAGCGGCAGGATGCAACCGGCCGACTTCAACCATATGATGTAACGATACAGTTGTTAAAAATTAAATATTCTATACAGAAATATTACTACTACTAAAATTCAACTTTTCATATGAAATAATTTTCTTACTTTACGAAAATACTCTATACGATAAATTAACTAAAAATACGTATTATTAACTAAAATATTTCTAATTTGCTGTTGAATATTACCTATAAAGATATTGACTAAAACTTTTGCTTTGAATGGAATATTAACTACTTCTCTCATCAAATATTATTCTGCAGCAAATATTCAATGAAATTATAGGAACTAAAATATTTCTAACATCTTGGGTTCGCATACTATATTGAAAATACCTAATGCCCTTTGCATTTACTAAGTATATTACCTAAATAGCCACAGCTATACCATCCTGTCCGTCAGGGACTAAACATAAAACATAGTTATATTTCTAAAAGTGCTACCTCTTACGCGACAAAAATACCTATTGCAGTCGGGCTATGAATATGAACTATTTCCGCCTCATAATGGCGCCTGGAACCAATACTAAAAACCTCACTAGAAATAATAAATGCGACTAAATCTCGATAAATACAATATATACTATTCGTAATACGTCGTTGAATTGGCACATGAATCGTCTAATGGATGAAGGACCCCGTTGTGTATCGTAATAACTTCAAATTCTTTTATAGGAGCAGTGTGGAAACAATTGCATAATATTACGTAATAAAATCATCTAACAAACCTAATAATCTATACATTTATGTTACAATAAAATACGTTCACCAGAAGAATTCGTGTATTAGAAATAAAACATTTCCGTTTGGAAACAACCCAATAAAATCAATCGAACGGCATAAAGAGGAGAAATTCACATATTAAATAACACTGAAACTAATAATTTTAAACACTTTATATTAACATATTCTTACCTTGAATGGTGTCGTCTTAGACGTGTATGAACCTGTTCATATTAATTCCTGGGGAAAATAATACATATATTTGCTATCTACGAAATAAGACATTTTTGAAACGAAACTTCTTTATAAATAAGTAGATAAGGTCTCGGGGATGGTTTGTTCGAAAGGATTCTACAACAGCCCGTGAGTTTATATGAAATAATAGTTTCTTTGAATGCTAAATTTTGGTTTTTTAAACCCTCAGCATCTCTGCTGAGAGGGGTAGAGGCTCCGCGCCCGCCTAAACCCGGTGGCCGACTTCCTAAGTGACTAAACGGCCCCCCTTGTTCCTCCGGAACTTACTGCATCCCGAGACTCTATCTCTTCTTTACGAGATGTGATCCCGTGACGCCCTTCTTTTAGGCTTATAATTGAGAAGGCCGTACTCTTTTGGTACGAGTTTCTGATGATGTGTGTTGTCTTGAGGCGCCTTTCTTTTAGGCCGGTGTTTGAAGAATCATGTACTCTTTTGGTACGAATTGATGACGACATTAGCCTCCTTTGCGGGCATAGTCAGCGATGTTACAAATTATTGTGCAATCTCATTATGCCTTTTCAGAATGGCGTCCCACGATTCTGCATCTTGCAACATTTACTTTGGTCAAATGTTAGAGTGTTAGTAACATATTTATAATATCCCAGCTATTCCATATGAGTGAATGATTTTTATACTGATTCTAGCTCTGTCTTTTTTTACAGAGGAAGACATAGAAGTTAACGTTTTCTATTGAGATTTCATAGCATTCAGGCATGAAAATCCTTCCAAAGTCAGAGAATTCACGACGTTGGTTCACGCTGTTTTTGAGCAGGATGAGGCGCGAAGGTCGAGTCTAGTGGCCACTCCGATCAACAAGGGAGGTCCCGCTTTTAAGAGTACCTCACAGGGGCTTGCGCGAATTCCAGGCTTATGACACGAAGCGTCATCCACAACCTCACCTAGCTCAACGTTCGTAAACCAGAAAACTCCAATTTCAGTTAGATCTCCCCATTCTGTCCTTTACTCGTCGTTCTGAAGCTACTTGTTAAGCCAGATGTACCGAGGTACTCAAATCATAAAGACTTGGCTGAAGACCGAATTGCGCAATACTTACGCAACACAATTATTATAAGGCTACTAAGCATTTCTTATAGAATTACGTGTATTCAATTATTAGTAAAAATAGTTTGAAAATCCCCATACTTTAAAATATATTCGTTCGGAAGAATTTCTCGTACGATTTGGATTGATATCTGGTTATGCAATACATAACGCGTCGACAATATTATGAATCTATTAAGCACTGCTTATAGAGCTCCGTAAAATCAATTGTTAATACAAATGGTATGAAAATCCCCATGCATCAAAATATATTCGTTTGGGAGATATTCCCGTACGAATTGAGCCAAGATCACACAAGAAATCGTGATATTAATTATACATTATTGCTCCGATTTTAAATCTTCCCAAAATAAATACATTTCAATAGTGAAAATAATTAATCGATAGATAATATAAATGTGTTCCTTAGCTGTTACACAGTGGCGGTATGATCCTCTCTGCTACTGATGAATGGTAGATTCCTCCATAAGTCCGGGCAGCAACTCCGTCCGCAAATGCTGTTCTGGAACTCAGGGCTCCGTCGGTAGTCTGTTGGGCAGCGCTCCCGCTCGCAAGTCTGGTCTCGAACTGAAGGGGCTGAGTATATCGTGTTCGCTCCTTTTATACTCTCGATTGCACCATATCTTCGAAATCCACGCTAGTGCAGTGACTCATCCTATGAGCGATGACCTCACCGCCGGCGCTCGCCATTGGCCGGATTCAGTCAACAGGACGGTCGCCTCCGGCTCAACCCGTCGAAGGCAAAGCGCGCCTGTGATTGGTCCGTTTCGTTAAAATAATAGTTAAGCACCCGCTACACGCGAGACTTACTGTTCTGATTCATAAATAATAAAGGCTCGTTCGCACCTACTCACAAGGTCGAGTCTATTAGGATTGGCAAACGATATTAATTTAACACAGAATTATATCTATGGTATTATAAAGATCTAAGAAATATTACTTGTATAGCTGAATATTCAATATTTTGTTAGCCTCTTGTAATACATAGAATCTTAAGAAGAAATATATCAGGCTTTTACTTTTAAACGATTCCAAACAGAAGAAATATATTTTTGATGTCCATACTTGACTTTTTTGAATATTATTATTTTAAGATTTTCTAAATTTATTAAATCTATCTCTATGTCGACCATCACAAGGTGATGCTACGAGTAGCGGTTGTCGAACAGCGTGACTTCGTGGTGGAGACAAGGGATACGAACTAACTTGGTACTTTTTTACAACGTCTTTTATATCCCAATTTTGGTGTAGAGGCATGTACAAAAACCTATATGAGAATAAGGCCGTCAGCAAATTTATATTCCTTTCTCTGCGTGTACCTTGCTTCATCATCATACTTTCAACCTCGCTTCGTTTGCTACTTCTACGTATGAAGCTCGATGTCAGTATTCTTCATCTACGTGTTGCTGGTGATTAATATCGGCCAATGGTATTTTTTCGTGCGCACTGTAGTCATAGCGGTGGTTATGGAACGTAGGAAAATGGGTCGTTGACCCCACGAATTCATTAATTTCAAATGTGTAAATCTAAAACGTCAAAATTGGCGGCATTACAATTTTATACAAAAAAGTCAAGGTACAGAGATAGCAATATTGCTCAGTTTAGAATAAGGCCAAATGTGTGATGAGTATACAATAATACACGATTTTCTTTAAACTGGAATAAATATTTGGTACACACCTATAGGATATAAGAATATATTATTATATACTCGAACAAATGCTCTCTTTTTAATGAGTAATTATATCCATCAAAACCCAAATTTTCATAATGGCAACAAAATAATATTTATACACACGTTCTATATTTTTATTCTATCATGTAGGTAAATGGAACATAAACATCAACAAAAAAATGCAAATGTTGCGAATACATACACGTAGAAATGTATCGATTAATTATTAAAAAAATACATTTTCGCAGTCACGTTTTAATTAAATGTAAATATATCCCAGATAACCATTACCATACTCGGTATAAAATCGGGTGAATTTACTAAAATAATCGCAGAAAAAATAAAAATAATAAAAACTAGCCGTACTTCCGTGAATAATCAAGGGTCATAATAACTGCTACTTGAAGCTGAAAAATCATTTGTATTTTTTAAATTGACTTTATACGCTTTAACCTAAAACCGAATATATTATTATAACATATTAAAAATTATATTATAAAATAATATTTAATAATATTATAAAATAAAAAAACGAATATTATAAAATAATAATATAAAAATGTCAAGACCATGAAATTTAGTGGCGTGACCCTTGCGTGTTGCTTGAGCCGTGCGCTGATTGTGTGTCATATTCAAATTGTGTAAAGTGGTAATTTCAGTGAAATTCCAGAAAGTTACAGACGTTACAAACCGACAGACACATAACGAAATTGTTATATTTATTAGATTAAAAATTATTATTAAAACATAAAATAACTTTTAAAATTATTTTAGTATTGATTTTAATTAAAATGAATGGAATAATAATTTATAATTACTGTTTTTTGTAGGTACTCTGATATAAAAAAAAGCTAAATAGCGGGTTTCATTCCGAAGGCTGATTAAATTTTCTTCAGGATCCTAGAGTACTTCTCAGCAAAGTTTTGAATAGTTGACATTCAAATTTATGCACCTTTATATTCCGAGGAACGAGTGGGATGGACTGATGGACAGGTGGAAGGAAAAAAGTGATGACATTTACGCTAAAAAAGGCCATGAGGCCTAATTAGTGTTGCGATCACATCACGAAAATATCTAGGCTTGCAAAAATCTTATCAATTGAGATCGATTCCGGAATCCCTGATATGATTAGCGAGTTCATGCACACTTAACTAAGAAAACCACCACGCGTACTTTTTCTGCAAAATTTGAAATAGATGCATTTAAATACAATATATATTTATGTCGGGAGAGAAGATGTAGAAATAAGAAAGAAAAGCGAAAATGTCCGTGTTTTGCGCAGGGTCCAAAGGAGTATTCATTTAACTACTATTAGCACGCTTATATTAAGTTCACCTGTTTATCTATCCGGACGGAATCTTATAATTGATATTTCACCCGCTTTTCAATGTCCAATTGTGCTAAAATTTTCCACACAGGCGTATTCTCGATGACAATGCATGAATCAATTCATTAATCAATCATTTAATCCATAATAATTATACTATAAAAGCTTTATATGGGAAATTAGTTAATAAGCTCACCAAAAGATGGCACTAGTTTTCTACTGAAGTGATTTTGTACGCTGGGTAATATAAATGTTACATGAAAAAAATATTTTTCTTAAAAACCACGCTAATATGTATTTAAAGTACTAAAAAGTAAAAATAAATATTTGGTTAAAATTATTTTGCCCCACTCTCTAAGTAAAAACGTGGGGTCTTTTCCCCTACCAACAACAGAAATCTGCAATTTTTATCAATATCGTAAGTGCCTTTTATTTAATTTAGAGAGCGAGCCAAAATATTATATTTAAATTCACTTTTGAGTAAATTTTAATTTTTAAAAACGTGGTTTTTCAATTTTTTTATAGTCAATTAAGAAACATGTATATCTAGGAGAGGAGTTAGTCGGTTATTGGGTTATTAATATGGTACCTATGGTATGAGTCAATTTATTAGAATTAAAACTATTTAAAATTCAACTTCGATCGGTCAAAAAGTTCATATAAAACAGACAGACTGGCATATATTGAGTTTTCTTTATAAACCTATTTATTTAGATCTTTGAAGAGCTACTCTCGCGTATCTTGTGAAAAATACATAGAGATGAATTTTTACTGATTATTTTTTAACATTATTCTGTCTTTGACATCTGTGAAAAAAATCCTTTGCAGAATTCTATTGTTCTCCTATGTAAAATTTATTTTTAAAGTGGAATCCTCATTAAATTTAATTCCCCAAGGTAAGAATTACCCGCTGGAGAATGAATCTTTTTTTTCTACGTTCCTTTGATGCTCTAGAATAGATCATTAAGGTACAACAACTCTATTATTCATCCCCCGGTCTCCAAGTACTTGCTTGTATAATAATAGTGTATTTAGACAGCAACATTTTTCAACTGGAACTTCGAAGGCAGCCGTTGAGAGGCGAGGCGTTGCAGGCAACGATGTTAATATTTTTTTGCTTTCCGTGGCGAAAAAGATAAATTATAAGTCTATTTTGGATTACAAGATTATTTTTAATAATAAACAAGCTAGTAACTGTCACGTATATAATAAATCGCAGGAATTTCAGCAATTTTTGGCAAAAATATCACAAAAATTTACATTAATTTAAATATTTTTTATATAATATATATACTACTTTTAACTTGCCCAGAAGTGGCAAAATACTATTGTTAATATTGCTTTTTATTCTTAATTTTTCCTGCATGAAATAATAAAATTTAGTTTAGGAATATTAAATTGAACTCAAAAGTTTCAGAGCTTTTCCAAGTCGGGAAGTTGTAAATATTTGTATTATTAAATTTTGAGACAGACTAATAAACAAACAGATAAGTAATGTTTTTGTTTATGTTAATTTATATAGCGCCGTTTTTGACGAGACGCTTCAAGGGCGATTTACAGGTGCGACATCCCAAAAAAATGAGTTTTTAGACTCTTTTTGAAGAGTTCCTGGTTTTCCATAGATTGCAACACTGGAGGCAGCTGATTCCACATAGCTGGGCCCGCAAAGCTGATAGCACGTTCCGAAAACTTGGTGGCTCCAGGTCTCCTTGGTACTACCAGCCTGCAGAGTGCCTCCGATTTAGCTGACCGCAGTGTGAGCCGTCTTCCAGTGGTATTGTCTGGGATACAGAGGTCGATCAAATATTGTGGTGTTTTTCTTTCAAGACTTTGAAGAAGAAGAAGAAGAATTAAGCTTAATTAAAACGTGTAAAAGTAAAACTGGAAAGTTTTCAGTTTTTTTTTAAATACCTATTTTCAAAATGTCCAACTTTCTTTACACAATAATTTTATTTAAGTGTACATGCAGTGTAGAGAGAGAGAGAGAATTTCGTTCGCAGAATTTTTAAGTTTCATCGGATTAGAATACAGTGTATGTTACAAGCATTATTCTCAATATGTATTTACAATGACGCTTGCAGCTGTGTGCTTTGATTACGACTGCACCCCTTTTTAAGAACACTGATTTTTTGATATGTGTGAAAAGATAACTTTGTTTTTGGACATATTAATAAATTTTATTTAATTAATATTTTTCATTGTTTTTTGATGACACTATGTATCCTGAAGGTAACATTCTAAGTGGATATTGAAATAAAATATTTATTGTATTATTGAGATTTTATTTATGATGATTGATTATAAAATATGATGGTGTTAACCATCATATCACCAGACGATTAAAAAATGAGCAGCGAGCCGCAACCATGCGCCAACAGTACCGACCAACGCAACCTGACCGCTTCTTTGCGAAGTATGCGGGAGAGAGTGCGCCTCTCGAACAGGGCTACTTTTCCATCACAAAGCTCATGAGAGGCGCAGCAACAACTAAGTTAGAATGGCGAGGGGACCCTCGATCACGAGGCCCGGCTATAACAGCAACAACAACATAGAACGCGTGGCGTAATAACACCCAATACAACCATACTCCCAACGTTTCTCTCTTTCTCATCGATATTTTTTCGGACAACCTGAATATTGTATCTTTCGCTTAACCCTAATTCAAGAAAAATAATTCATATCCATTGATCACTACATGAATCGAAATCGATAGTAGTTATGTTTATTTCATACAATGATTTGAAACACCAATCTCTGTTATATTTTCCTCTGCGTAGAACTATTGCAACTAGATTATACCCATGAAGCAAACATAGATATTTTATTCATGTCACAGGCTCAGAAGCGAAATTATATTGTATCCAGTTGACGCGAGTGTTGTTACGGAACATCCACGCATACGGAATAATTTTACCCTTACAAAATGTTGGTTTGCTTGGCTTTAAGATCCCCTCTTCAGAAGAGGCTTAGAGCAAGTCTAGGTTTTTTAAATGATTTTAAAAATAAAACTTTTCATTTGATTAAAACAATAAATAATGACGATTTCTTTTGTGTGTAAAAAGTGAAAGGCAAATATATTAACAAATATTGATGCACAATAGAAACGACATCAACATAAATTGATTAACAATAGGACATCACGAATCATGGGCTTATTAACATAGTTATTAGAATTTTTTTATCACAATTAATCCGTATAATAATTCATAATAAACACAATGTTTTTTTTCCTTGAATAGCTTAAAAAATATAGATTTCGTTTTAAAACAAAAAATCACATTTCGAACGTTTAATATAGGTAAGAACAATGCTTTTATTTACATGTTTATAATACCACCAACAGAATTAATATATACCTATCCAATCAATTTTAGACTAAAGAAAATTTCCACGATGAATTTAATTTCGTTGAAAAATTCCAAGACACGCGCGAAAACAATTTCAGTATAACGCGACCTCCTTATTTTTTGTAGTCGAGACAAGTGTTAATTAAAAAATTTTAAACTTTCTCAATCATCGCCGGTACTACGCCATTTTAGAACCCTTCTTTTTACCTCGGTCTTATGTTCCCAGTTACGGATAAAACCGGGTAGACGCAGCCTCCTTCAGGATGTGCCATGAAAAATAAACGAGAAATTTTGCTTTGCGAGGTGTTGCGCAAATTATTACTTAGGTCGTGGGGGTTGTACTCGTATTGAAAAATCCACGTGGGCGAAAAAATGGGTCTCTTTTCTGTAAATAGCGTTTGCGTATTTATTTTTCAGTATGTTCGCTACTTTAGGGAGATTTGTTTGTTTCTAAGAAAAGATGAAGACAAACGTTACATTAATTAAATTTACATTCTTTTACCAATAATAAATTAACTATTAATGTACTCTTTACTGTATGAAATAAAAAATGAAGTAAAACATCTTAGTTTTATATTTTCTGATTTAGATTTAAATTTAATTTCCTTTAGAAAATGGAAAAATCCATCACTTTTACAATACGGAAATAATAATTTAACAAATTTTCATGAAATAAATTTTGAAATCTATACAAAATATGATGAAATTAAAAACCCATGAATAATATAAAAATATGAAGTAAATAGAGTAGCTTGTTGGTCTTATGGTTAGGACTCTCGCCTCGTGATCCAAAGGTCGCGGGTTCGAACCTCACTCCAGACCAGCAAGTGAATTCTATTTTCATAGCACAAGCGTTTAGTTCAAGGTTCAGATGAAGGTTTTATTATAAGAAAGAAAGAAATAAAAAAAACAGGTGTTAGGATGAAAACGAACGTATTCAAGATAGGACTGTACATTACATTACTGTTCATTAGACGTTTAAATAATTTAGATGCACTAAAAATTAAGAAATCCATAAATAAAAATGGATGTTTTTTGAATAACCAATAAAATCTAACGTACTATCTTGAATATGTTCCCTTTCACCCTTTCTGTCACCTGTTTCTTTCGCACCCCCCACTATTCACCCCCATTTGGACACTTGACACCAAGGTATAATTGTTCATGATTTGGAAAGTTTATTTAGTATTGAGTACCCATACCCTAACGAAGGAACGATGTTTCGGAAATCGGTTTTTATTACCAAAAATTAAGTGGTGATAAACCAAGTTAATTCGTTAATTTATTTTCCTTTTGGCACGATTTAGAGAATATGTTTCTCCACAACTTACGTGTACTTTTAAAGTCTGAAAAAAAAATTGAGTTCTTGCCAAGTTCAATTTAGAATATATAATATCTAGATATTTTTATTTATTGGAAACCAAAGAATAGTTAAAAATATTATTTTATATATTTTATAAATGTATAATAGCAAGACGTAATAAGTTTGAGTTTTTTCATTATTTGTTAACATGTGTATTGCGTTTAATTAAATGTAAATTTAAATCTTATTATAATAAATATTAGATCTGTATAATGCTTTCTATGTAAAACCTAACTACAGTGTATACTAAACTACAACCGTTATTATAATTCCGGGTCATACTTAAATGAGTCTGAGTCCTCTAAAAGTTTTGGGATTGACGTGATTATCTCGGGAACCATAAATATTGCAAACAATAAGATGATATTCGGATTATATTCCCTTGTCAGATCTGTCTTGCAATTTTTTGATATTCGTTAATTTAGAACATTTTTGAATCTGCTTCAAAAACATATATTTTTAAATGGCAACCTGCTTTCATATAATTTTAAAAATATCTTTCTACTTATAAACTCATAAAAATGAGAAAAATAATTTTTTGAATTGCTAAAAATTGGTGCGGAGCAATATTTTTCACGAACTTTTAAATTTTAGCGATGTCGGCTCGACAAACTTCGTGTTCATTTCCATGCTCCAAATAGCTTTTAACTAATTTCCGCGTACATGGTGCACTTTTTTTATTCCGAAAAAGCTATATTTTGCTGATTTCCTCCCCCGACCCCTGTTGGGGGAGGAAAACCAAAGTTGTGCAAAGTCAATTTTGCTTTGGAGTTCTTCGTACTGTTGAGCCAATCAACATGGAATAGACTCTCGGTTTTCCTTTCACGGAATGACATCCGACGAAAACAGGTTGTTGATGAAGGAAATCCTTGAATTTATTCAACTCACCGAGAACAACTTTATCTTTTCGGAATATATAACCAAAAAACGCACAATGTTTGTTTCATTCAAGAGTTTTTGAAAGTGGTAGAAGACTTATGGGATAGATTTCTGGCGGTTGGATATACAGGGTTATTTGGAAAACATTAATAACCTCGCAAGACTATACTCCTGCCTTGATTATGAGTCGAAAATGTTCAAGCTATTATGACCTAATATCAATAGTTAAGGAGATATGCGACATCAAAGTTTGCATTTTTTTTTTCAATATTTCCGACTTACTTTTTGTAAAACGTTGGACTATCATTACAGTAACTTATATCAAGTATGAAAAATTCATCCCCTTTAATATAAATCAAATAAAAAAATAAAAACCTTCAAATTCCAATTGGAATTTTTTCAGGGGTTTAATCATTTTATTTAACTTGTATTGAAACAAATGAATTTTTCGTAATTGATATTAGTTACTGTAATGATAGTCAACGTTTTACAAAAAAATAAGTCAGAAATATTGAGAAAAAAATGCAAACTTTGATGTCACATATCTCAATAACTATTGATATTAGGTCATGATAGCTTGGACATTTTCGACTCATAATCAAGGCAAGAGTATAGTCCTGCGAGGTTATTAATGTTTTACAAATAACCCTGTATATATATATCGATATTATATATATATCCGAACACTATATATATATATATATATATAATCTATTAGATAAATGTAACCGTGCGAAGTCTTTCAAAAATACAATGTTTCTTTAAATATTATTAATTATTTATCTTATCATACGAAATAAAAAGAAGTTGGCAGTATTCAAATCAGTTTTCGGGCCCTATTTTACGGTCACGAGCACTAGATTTTTACCGAAAAAACCCGCTCAAGGCTACAAGCCGCCGAGATGGAATTTCTATGAGTAATAGTGCCAGAAGATATAGAATTAGAAATACTCAAATAAGAGAATATCTAGAATTAGAGCACTTATTGACGTTTATCAGGAAATCACAGTTACGGTGGCTGGGACATATCTTGCGGATGCCGGCAGATAGACTGCCAAAGCAGATTCCAGGCAAGACCAGGAGGCAGGAGAGCAAAGGGCCGTCCTAGAAGGAGCTGACTGAAACAGTTGGAGGACTGCTACGAAGCGAGGTTGCAACTAAATAGGGCTGATGTGGAGAGCGCAGCTCAAGACAGGAAAGGTTGGAACCTTCTTTGCGGTTCAGGGACTTCGATCCATTAGGACAAGGGATAGAAGAAGAATTAATTATTATTAAATTTAACACAAAAATTCACTGGGTTCAAAGCACTATATTTTTACTAACACCTGTTTCGGAAGCCCCGTTCCTTCTTCAGGGCGCTTATTCTACAAATATAAATAAAATACGAGCAATAATATTTGTTAGCAGCTTGTTTTTGTGTATACCTGCCGCTGCATCACATTTTTTTCAACATTCTTTTATGTTGTGTTAATTATTTATATATTTTTAAATTGTTTCTTTTTTAATGTGCATTTATTTATTATTTGTACAATTTTTTAAGCTGATTATACGAGTATATCCTTTACTGTTTATACAAAGAAATTAAAAATTTTGTATTACCTACATAATAAATAAGAAAATCAAAGCTTCAAACCGTGATTAATTAAAATATAGTTTTTGAGTGTCGTGGAAAATATATATCCTGATAAAAATTCTATTAAGAGCGACGAAGTACTCGTAGAAATATTAGAAAAACTTTTATCGAACCCGTTCTTCGCGTTTGGATAAGTCTGTGGAATAAGCGCTCGCCCGTATCGCTCACGGGAGTTTCCAAGAAACCGGTATACGAGCTGGAAATAGTCAGAACTTTTCCGTCTTCCATAGCTGCAGGAAATTCAATAAAAATACTTCCGATTGGCGAAGATTGCCAGGAGATTCTAGGTCAAAGAATTGACCCAGATCTCACTTCGGGGCGGAATGCAGTTGCCCGACACGCAATCAACAGTGTTGACCCGAGTGAAAATCGATTAACTCAAAACACCGGTAATATAATTGTAAATATGCTATATATTACAAAAACATAATATCAGCACTTATAATGTACAGACTTATGTAATAAAAAATATTTTTATTTTTTTAAATATCTCTAGAAACATTTTTAAGAATTGTGAAGCTATTCCCTAACATCAAATGATCCAAACATACAGAACATTAAAAATTGTATCATATTTTGTTGCCAGAAAAACATAAGATCTTTGTTTTACGATGCTTCTTATTATTATTACCCTATTACTATAGGGAAAAACTAAGTACCTACGTAGGTACATGTAAAAATAGTTTTATAGAAATTATAGTGATTTTTTGTTAGGTTGTTTTCCTGATGAAGAAGCCATTGGCTTTGAAACATGTTGATTTTTTTCAATAAATAAGTGGTTTAAACAAAGTTAATTTATATTAATTATAATTATGTTACCACAAAATAAATTTGCTACATTTGAAGAAGAAGTAATTGTAAATACGCTATATATTACAAAAACATAATATCAGCACTTATAATGTACAGACTTATGTAATAAAAAATATTTTTATTTTTTTAAATGTCTCTAGAAACATTTTTAAGAGTTGT
>JADDOH010020141.1:0-20757 GCA_016648135.1 Agrypnia vestita | reverse complement strand
AGGATATTTATTCTGGACTCTCTCTAAATTACTCATGTAAATAGTTGTATCAATTCATAAAAAACTGACATCTTTATTTATATCCACGTATTTATCCCCTTTGATCGATCTCAGAGTCCGATATGAGACTTTTTGTATGGAAAAGTGAGGTACAATACCGATAAGCGCTATAAATCCAGAAAATAAAAACTCGAAAAGGGAAATTATTTATAAGACGGATAGGAAGGAAGGGGAACAAATAATCATTAGGCCAGTTTGTCAATAGTTTAACGAAGGATTTTTGTTCATTTTAGAATGTTTGTTAAGAGAACACAATGCAATTTATTTCAACGACTACAATAAATTGAGGTAACGTTAGATAAAAGTGTTTTCCTGGAACCTTTTCCGCAAGCCCTTACGAAATGTCGTAACGTAACGTAACCCGTTTATGTTACAAAGGGTTTGTAAAAATGTCATACTGAGTGTGGTTCAAAAACAATTTATTTCCCTTAAATTTTTAAGTAAATAATACTGTAGCATTGTAGTATAGGTATGTCGTAAAATACTATTATTATTTTAATCAACTGTATGAAAAATATTTATGCACATAAATCATACAATTATAATTCTTTCATTTTACATGCATAGCATGAATTCCAGAACTATGAACAATATTTATATGAAATCGTATATATTAAGATATATATTATATATAATATATATATATATATATATAGATAATATATATATATATTATATATATATCATATATATAATCTAATATATATGATATATATATATATATTATATGTCTAAATAGAAGTTTTCGCGAAGAGGTATATGCATTATGAAGAGGTTATTTTTCGGGAACTTCGCGGATTTGTAAAAATATTTTATTTTTGTGCTATATTTCGGTTATCCCAGTGTAACCGAAATATTTATTTAAAATTTAAAATAAATTAAATCTTAATAAATATTATTATAATAATATGGAGTTCTAAAAATTAAACACAAAAACCATAAATAAATAACCGAAATATAGCACAAAAATAAAATATTTATATATATATATGATTTCATATAAATATATCATATAAAAATTCAACGATAATAAATAACTTAAATAAAAATCAATAAGAATATTCATTTTCGTGCTGTTCTCAAGATAATAATATTGCTATAAATGGTACTAATTATTCCAACACAAAATTGACAGGATTTACCAATCTACACATAAAGTTTTAATGAGAAAGGTTGATATATGTTAAATGTCAATATTTCTATGATTGATATTAGAAATTTTTATTAGGACACTGCATAAGAAGTTATTAGATTTGAATAAAAATTTAAAAAATTAAAAATATATATATTTCATATAAAATTCATCACGAAGTGTACAATATTATATAAAAGCGTTCAGGACACGATTGTTATAACACAACCAATGTGAATAGATTAAAAAATTGGTTCACATTTCCGTTACAAAGAGCGACTAATATAACATAATAGTAACATAACATATCTACTTACACTAAATTATAATAACAGAACTTTATTTTCAAAGAAAATTCATTATTTTATAATATAAATCGATTGAGAACTTTATGATATTGTCATGTCTCGTGGCTACGGGACGATTGAATGAAAACGCTGGAAATTAATTAGCGATTTATTAATTAATGGTTATTTAACTATTCAATGTACAAAGTCACTTAAAACTAATTAAACTTTTACGCTTTTCTTTAAATTACACTATTTTGCAGTATACCATTCGTAAATGAACACTTTTTTATCTGGGTAACACGTATTTAACATTCAGTAGAACATTTCATCCAAATTTGCTCGTAGTATTTATCGCATTTATTTATTTCGACGATTAAGTATAGGTCTTTCCATTTAAGAAAGACAATCGGATTAGTATGTATAAGCCGTGAGTACGACGCACATTGTTTCGTTGTGTTGTTGTTAACGAATATAATCTTTAACACAACGAAACAATGTGCCTCGTACGTACGGCTTACACATACTAAATCGATTGTCTTTCTGAAATGAAAAGAACTCTAATTCGCTTTATTTATCGTTATGATTCTCTCACGACTGGCCACACTGGGCGTCTTCTGGCGGCTCGCGGTTGACTTCGCACGGAAACTAATGTCAAAAACTCTGCGCGGCGATCTAGATCCGCACTATTTATATCCAAGAAATGGATTATCGAACCTCCTCGATTTTTCTAGTATTAAGGAGAAGATTCACATTGCTTCTAGGCTATTCCAGATATTCCTCGAATGATGTAGCTAATTCCAGAGTTCTATAGTGTGTTCGAGAATGTAGCTGAAGTTCCTAGAGGTTTCGATTTTATTGTCGTCATTGACGTATTACGAGGAATTCTGTACGTAATCACTTTTGCCATCTCATTACAATATTAATAAACATAAAGGAAACATTGTGAATGTTTAAGTTTTATGTAATCCGTAGTTATTTCAAAGTCAAAAAATATTTTTGATTACACATACAATAGAATGCATCTACGTCAGAAAATTTCGTGACAAAATAAAAGACAGTCTTTATTTAGTATTCCAATATATACAATGTATTCAGTTTCTATCGTCATCATCATGGAATCGTGTTACAATGTATTTTATTTGGCACCCAGAGAACGTTGTAGGTACATATATGAGTTTATCCGAAGCCAATCTACCAACGGAGTCAAATCCGTCGATTCTCTGGTTTATTTTGGTTTCACCCCTAAAAACTTCCTTCACTAACAACTAAGAAAATATAGCGTTCCATTTGTTTTTTTTTTTAACAATGTGTAGATATAAAAATATTATGTATATCTTTCAGACTGTTTTAAAGTTCTCAAATTCTGAATGGTTTATTTCGAATTACATTATTCTTCGATTAAAAACATGTATATCGGTTTTTTCAGAATTTTTATGTCATTAACATAACTTAGAATGTTCCTAGTCGCCGACTTAGGACATATCATTCATTTTCTCTTTCAACTTTTAATAACAATATGGCCCACTTTAACTCTATATCTAGAGTGTTGAGGTCATACAACAAAATATAAAATAATCATAACGTCCTGATTGACTTATTTCATGACAGTTTCCATGAATATAGGAGAACTATTATCAAACTTGTGATATTAGCTATTTAGTCTCTCTGTTCAATCTCACTCTATTAAATCTTTTTTTGTTTTTTTTTTGTATATGTTTTAGCCTTTACTTTTTATCTCTATGTTTGCTGTGTTCACATTTAAGTGATGTAAAGCATTTAAACTTATTTTATTAAAATTGTATTACCTATATCATGTTACGTATTTTTCATTATGTGTGAACTATTTCAAAAATAAAATTAATTAATTTAAAAAAAATTTGCGTTTTTTGCCATGTGTTATAGAGAATTTTAAAAGGTGGAGACCACTATATTCAGGTTTGATATGATGGAGTATAAATGTGGAATTTTTGCTTTTCATTTTTATTTCCCAAAAATAATAAATACATATTGCAAGTTTTTTTTTCTTGTTCTGCTCTAAAAACTTACTTTTTGGCTACATTTGTCGAATTGAGTTTATTGTCAATTGTTTTTCCTAAATATATATATTTTTTTTTTTTTGTCAACACCTTTTCAATGTCTTCATTATTTATTCGCAACGAATAGTTAATACTTTATTCTTTACCAGTAGTCATGAATTTGCTTTTGGAGACGTTTAATTTAAACTCATGTGTAGGGATATTCGATATACCGCGTAGTGGTGAATCTAGATGTGACGGGTGTGGTGTCAAGAAAGTAGGAGTTTGAGGTGGTGGGGAGATGCTGCAAGAATAGGTATTTTCGTGGAAGTGGGCTTCGTGAGGGTAGATTTTGCGGGGATGAGAGACTACTACCCAAGCAGCGCCAGATAGATCAACTAGATTTAAAAATGTAAAAATAAAGAAAATAATGTTCCCAAAATTCAACCCGGAACATTCTAATGGGTATCAGATGTTCTGGGTTCACGTTCGACTTGGAGATATGAGATATTTAATTGTTAAATCTTTCAAGGAAACTTTATGTTTGAATAATTATATGGTTAATGATTTAACGTTTTTATTACGGTCATTCAACATATTAAAGTATTGAAACAAAATAATTTCTAATTACGAACCTTATTTGTAGAGATTCAATTCTCGACGTTTCGCTGGAGTCATACAAAAGAACACATTGAAGCAATAAAAAATACTAACCCCAATAAATCAACAATATGCAAGCCAAAATAAATATTATTCGTGCATTAGATTTTATAAAATAAAAAATTTGTCGACAGAACCGCACCGTGCACCTAGATTGATAAGAGGGTCCATTAAAATTTACAAACATCCAAACGTTAATAGAGACGACAGTTGCAAATTATCAAGTGAATGGTGACCTGTTCTCTATGATTCTACTACGATTCCAGCCCGAAGTTATCGCCAGTTCATATAGAATGAAAAGAAGAATAAATAGAAGCAATATACGATCTTTCATGTTAGAAATAATCACTACGTCCTTGACTTCCGCGGCGAGAGGGCACTCTCCTGAAGATGCTGTGATATAACGCCAGCAAAACGTCGAGAATCGAATATCCACACATACATCCGGTTCGTATAAAATATCCATTATGTTTTATTACCGAATTACTTACTTTTCAAAAAAGTCAAAATGTTTTGTAAAAAAATACAAAAACTATTCGAATTATATTCTCATACCGATATCAGGATGATTTAAATAATTTAATTTTTAAAAATCATAAAATTCTGCTTCACGTAAATACACTACAATGAAATGCCACTTTTTTATCTCTCGTGGGTCCAATTCCGGGGACATTTTTACGCTTTTTATTTTTCCGAAAAGTAAACATTCATAAAAACTCTTTTAGTAGTTTACTTTTTTACCGCTAACCCTCACGTTCCTAAACTTCTACCATCAAATTATGTTAACTATTTCCATATACGAGGTACTTTTACATTATATCATCCTCGTAAATGTTGTTTTTCATTAAACATAAACTTTTATATTATAGCATTTTGTGAGGTCACATAATAATATAAATAAATAATCAGTAAATATCAGGTAACATAATATGAAGTCTGGATTTGCGTGAAAATTAAGGAAAAATAAAAAGAATACATATTTAACTACACAAAACGAAAGAAAGTAAAAATTTTATAGCAATCGCCTGGCAATGTTAGTGAAATTTACTACTTTTCTCGTATCTTCTATTGCATTTTGAATCAGATGTTTATATGGTGAATTTTGCTCACATTTCCAGACGATAGTCTAGCGAAATGATTTTATTATAAAGTTATTATGGTTTGTTTTTTTTTGGAAATTGTTTTTATACATAAATGTAATACCATAAAATATCCCGACGCCTTTGAAAAATGGCCAAGATAAATATTTCGAAAAAAGGAATTAAATATTGTCGGAAGATTATTTTCAAATAAGAAAAAACCTATCCACATAATTATTTGTATCAAAAATAATAGTTTATTTTTCAAATTTATGACGATCTAAATTGAAATACGAGTATGTAGATACTACTCAAAGCAAAAAAATTTCATCTACCCCTTTATTTCGTATAATAGATTTCAAAGGATATTGACACTTCACACCAATGGAATTTATCTGTTTCCTTTCAAATTTCCTACTCGTGACACACATTGGTCATAATATTATTGTAGCGGTACCCAGCCGACCCACGCAGTGTACCTACCTGTCTCCGATAGCGAGGACCCTTTTTATTATGTTTGCATAAACAAACCGCGCGGGCCATCGCCTGCAACGTAAACATAGGAGAACAAAAGGATCGAAGTACGGACACAGCGACTCCGTTCCAGTCGGGCCTTTGCCATAGCATTAGGCAGACCTGTGCCGTGTTAAATCATCTATTTCTTTGTTTAAATTTATTTTATTTCGTTGTAAATCTCGTTTGCTACCGGAGCCTAACTCCGGTCGAGGAATAAGCACTTATAATCAATCGCTGTTTCATTTCATTGATCTACGAATCTTCCCTTAATTATATATATGCCGAAACCCGATCGTTGAATTTGCTAGATCGCGACCTGGCGAATTCATTCACGTATCACGAAAAGCCTAGGCAAATCACCATCTGGCGATTTTAATGATCGGCCTTCGAAGTATACGTGTAGTTCCTTTATCCTATATTTAGTTAATCAATATTCTACAACATAGTGATTATTGGGAACCACTATCTGATTTTGCCTGTAATACAAACTTAATAATTCAAAAAATTTTGTGTATTTATTGCAATTTTTATGGATTGTTTTAATATTTTGCACTATAATATTCTATATATTCTGTTTCCCAATACTTAACATTTATACGCCGAACAAAATTACAACCAACAAGGCGTAACCCCTCACTATACATAAACATTCTTGAACTATGGCATATGACCAAGCAAACAAAAAAACAATTTTTCCTGCTTTCCTCTCAATTCATGCCGGTCTTCTCATTAGCTCCAACTGTTGAGTGTAGAGATCAGCTGTCTCTCTATCATTTTGGTGGTCGTCCTGGAGGTTTTATGTCTGCAGATATCTCGTTTTTTCCTATTCATAACACTATTGTCGAATCCGCTCTGTCTACATGTTTTTTCCACATGGACAAAGGGGATCTCTTTCTCTTTCTATTCCATCGTACAACATATTCAACATCGCAGATCTCCAAATTTCGGAATTTCATACTCTGTCTCTTATGGTTACTCCCGCGATGGGTCGGAGAGTTTTCATTACAGTGGTTCTTAAGAGCTTCTTAATTCTCGTGGTGTCGGTTTTTGTTTCAGTACCATATGTCACAATCGGTCTTACATAGGTTTTATATATTTTCATTTTACTCTGGATCAACTTCTGTTTGTTTTTCCACACTATAGTTTTCTCATGTATATAGTTACAATGGCAGTTTTATTTGCTTGTTCTCCAATATCTATACACAAAATATGAATTTATTCTCGAACTATTTTGGCATAAATAATTCTAGGTTTAACTATTTACATTCCTAGGTGTTCCTAAACCCACTGTCCACCAACTGAAGTACGCATTACGATTATTTAATGGATTGTTCGGCAGGCGCCCGCATTGTTTGGCCCAGCTGAAATGTACACAAAAGCCCCAATCAAAGCCCAGTTTCGATCAATAGATCGCAGACAGGTATCAAGGAATACGCACGAAACATCCAATTTAACGGAAACCAAATGAGGAGATTATATGACGCGTCTTCAGCCATCAAACTTAATTAGGGTTGTTCGCTAATCCTCGGAGAATCCTTGATATACGAGCAAAATACGAAACACGATAATCTCTCAGTTACGGTGACAAAAATATGTATCCATCTTATTGCGGTGCAAGTATGTAGTGAGATATCGAGCGCTTCCCGGAAAAAGATAGTGAATAATTTTCAGTTGTCGCGTATGTGGTCGCGTGTTGTGGATAAGATGTGTACAACAGAGGCAGTTATAGAGCAGATCCGTACAGGATGCAAATGATACTCACCGTCGTATGTTCACTCACTTTTGAGTGCTCATTTCAATTTTATTATAGCAATTTACAGGTTGAGTAACGCACATTATGGGAGACGTTATGATGAAACATGCACAAAAGTACGAGATCTTGCATCTCATAATGCAGTGGAAGATCGCCGGACCTGAAATACTATCGTAACTGAAGAACTTGATGGACTGGTCTGGTCAATGCACTGTAGAGATATTCCAGGCTTTGGTAAATAAAGTTTTCATAACTAACATGATAGCCAACGACCGGATAGGACACAAAAAGAATTTGCGTACAGGAATATCTTTCTTGCGCGTTCTACAGCAGCGGCGACTGGTGGTCCCTGTAGCAACTAAAAGCGGTTCAGCCGAATGGTACCCATGATTGACGGACACGGGTCAGATGCAGATCACCACAGATTAAATTTTTTTATAATAAGAAATAAAAAAATAATAACTTTTTTTATTTGAATTTAATCTTTAAACTAAGTCAGGAATATTTTCAAAAAATTTCACCACACATAAAATAATTTTACAAACGTTCTTTTTTTCGGAATGAACTCGGTGTATTGAATTGGAAAAAATGTTTTGTTTGATATGATTCACTGACATTCATTGTTCTTTGAAAGTAGTTCATCTATAATAAAATTCTAAAAACGAGTTAATTTAGAACTAGGGGCGTGCAGGAAGAACATTGGAGCATGATTAGTAGGTTGTAGTAGACATACTTTGAAAAAAATTTGAAAAAAAAAGGCGTAACTTACCACCATAAAGCACTAAATCAAATGAAAAAAAAATGTTTTGAGATATAACTTTTCGATTTTCGAGGTGTTTGTCTCTTAATGCGTGAAACATTTTCGTTTAAAATAAAAAAAAATTAATGACTTTTGAAATTCACCCCGGATAATCCGATATTGTGTAATCCGGAGTTTTTTGTATATAAATAAACTCTAGATAATAATTGTAGATGAACTTGTATGAACAAAACATAACATGTATTCATTTATCTTATATATTTTTGCCGTGGGCTGGTAGTGGTTCTCCGAGTTACTTTAATCCAAATGTTCACATTTTCACCAATTGGTTTAAAGCAATAGCCAGCAATATTACTCGATGTTCATTGTTATAACCCAGACTATAATTCCATAGTAATTTTCTGACGATGGAAAAAAGTTTTGATTTAATTTGTACCGTTTGTCTTAAATTTCATTTTAACTTGCTTACCTAATATTTATTTTCTTGTTTTAAAATGAAATTGCGAAAAACTCTGACGTAACTAAAGCTTTGGGAATTTTCACACGAACTTTTAAACACTCATAAATGTCGTCATTTAAAAAAATGTCATTTTTTCTTCAAGATATTTTTCTCATTTCCCTTTTCAATTATTGTACTTTGAAGTAGAGTTCTGAAAAGAACCTCAATTATTAAAAGTTTTATAAATATTTTTTGCTTTTTCGCTGTTTACTACAGCTTTATAAACATTTCTAATCATGTAAAAGAACTTTTGGTTTTTTGTGATTTCTTTAAGTATTATCACGTTTTCGTGGCTATGGGGGCAAATGAAACACTAAAAACAATGTGAAAGTTTTATTTTTCACACAAAGTTACTAGACATGAATTTTATGGGAACCACGTTATTTATTGGACCCCTCTGTGAAAATGGAATATCGAGGATAATATATAACCATGAGCTGGAAAGTCTTTAAAATGAGCCCACCATAGTTAAAAACATATCGTATCAGATGGTTGGGACATGTAGATTGAATGGAAGAAAATCGAATCCCGAAAAAGATTCTCAACACACAACCACAGGGGAGAAGAAGTGTGGGATGACCGAAGCTAAGATGGATGGATAGCGTAGAGAGAGATTTGAGGGCAGTCGATACTACAAATTGGAAAAGGCGGGCGATGAATCAGTAGCGCTAATGATGATGATGCTGATGATGAACTGTTATAGAATAATATTTCACACAGATTCACGTTAATTCACGTCAATTCAATCGTATGTGGTCGCACTTATTTCCAAACACCAAACACTCTCTCAATTTATTGTCGCTGGTCGCACACTGGATCGCTGCTGATTTCTATGAAATTGCCAAACTGTCAGAAATAACTCATTAACTCGCGCGCGCTCGCCTGACGTCTCTTTACAAAAAAAAATGTTGGTTTTTCAAATGTTCGAGTCTGTTAGACTAGTTTTTCTATATTTCTAGTACTTATGAGATTAGCCCAGTTGATTCTAAATTCACGTAGACGAGAGACTTTGATAATACGCAGTTTCCATTGTACTCTTGTGAAAGTATTTTTAAAACAACATAATCATGTATTTTTACAAATATCGAAACGTTTCAATTTCTATGTAGTTTTTTTAATTACTCGGTGTCTTCCTTCTTCACCCCATATTATCCTCATATTATAATTTAATAGAAGTTGTAAAGTTTTACACTCTCGCTCAGTGATCTATTTGTCAGAGGTTTGGGCTTCGTTCCAGGAAACAGTAAAGATAGTCTTATTTTCATAGCACAAGCATTGAGGTAAGTTATAAAATAAAATAAAAGATGCGACGCGTATTCTATTATAATTTTATTTAAATATTTTTTAATATAAATAAAAAATTACTTTATACAATGTGCTGTTTTTAGGCTGGCCTTTCTGACCGAGGACCTGAAGAGGGGAAGGGGGAGTGGCATATAAAAATGTGTGCGCATGGGCGCGCCCTCTTCTTCTTCCTATCTACGTTATAGGATAACATCACGGTGGCTATGGTCGGTCTACATTATGTATTTCTAATATTCTAATTCTATATAATTCTAATAATAATTCTAATAATAAAACAGAACAGCAATACTACCACCTATTCTTTTATAAAGAAAACCCCGTATTCCCAATATAAGAATACTACACAACATAGTGTCCGCTGGCCGGTGTCGCAGTCTTTAATAGTATAAAATACGATCAATTCCATCGATAAAACACCCCCAACATGTGTTTTTTTATAATTGATATAAATTAACTTTGTTTAAACTACTTATTTATTGAAAAAAAAATCAACATGTTTCGATATATTAAGTTATATTTAAGTTAAAGTGTAAAAAAAACATGTTTTCTTGGTAATTTTTTTTACTGATGTCTTTTTTTAAATTTTGGTGAAATATTTAACGTAATATTGATCCTTATTGTTTTATCTTTCAAATGAGACGTCTTTAATATTTATAGGACCTCTATATGGAGATATTCCCCATGCTTGGGTAACATAAAATTTTTAAATGGCTGCCAATTCATTATGGTTGGAGAAAAATGACATATAGGGGGTGTTTTTTTGATGATTGATCATATTTTAAGCTATTCAAGGCTCCGTCACCAGTTACCGGACTGTATATTAAAGAATACACATTTTTACTCCCTTTATATTAACTCGTGGCGTCTGCTTGTCTTCTTGTCTGACGAAAAAACTTTGGATCCATTTTAAACCCCTTTCCCGTGATCCGATCGAACTGAAACTTTGCAAGCAGACTCGTGGCGACGATCAAGAAGATCTATCAAATTTTCCTTAAAAAAATTAATAAATTTTTGGATTTTTCAAATTTTGAATGGTTTTTTCATACAACTTATTAAGTTGTATGAAAACATTTCAACGCGGCTAGTAGACGCGAAACCTGATTATAGTATAATTTTGGATTTTTGGCAATTTTTTATTACTCCCTTTCGTAACGTCGCCCGACTGAAGCCCAACGCGTAGGTTAAGCGAAAATTGTCGCAAATAAATTGCGGCGATGTTCTGTACAGTTCTAGATACTATTTACCAAACTCATGCATTGTATCCAAACAGCGCCATTCTTGGAGAGCACTCTCCCGGTAATTCAGTAAAGCAGTGATTCTTATCTTGATTAAATTGGTTTTCAAATAAGACAAATGGGATGAAACGGTTAAGACCTCGTAGAAATTTTAACCAAGACTTTAATCAATTTTACTGACCAATCTTAAGAGAATGAATTTATAATATTCGATATTAGTTACGTAAAAGGTTAAAAGTTAATAGTTACTTTAAAGATTAGAGATTAAATTATAAAGTCAGAAATATTTTTAAAAAATCTGCAATTTGTCGGTCATCCATTGCCCTCTGCTTTTTACACGATTTTTTTTTTTTAATTGTTATGTAATTTTTGCGCACTGCGTGTATCGTCGCATTGTATTTGTTTGAGTTTGACAGATCTCCATCTTTACATATAATATTAAAGGTCAAAAATATACTTGCCTGCAGAAAAAATATATACTTGTTTCTTCTTTAGGTGAATTGAATATTAAATAATACACGTGCAATGAATATCATATTTAAATGTATTTTAAAAAAAAAATTACAACTCGACATTTTGTCATTTTGTCAAACGATTTTTTTTTACGGTGCTTTTGAAGGCATAAATTACAATATGAATTGATATTTTTTACACACAGTTTTAAAAATTTCTAACTCACATTGTCAAAATGCATAATTCTTTAAGTATTATTATTATATAAGTATTTTTATATATTGTAGGCTAGGTCTAAAATTCCTGAAATTCTGAAATACAAGTATTATTATATTGTAGGCTAGATCTGAAATTCCCGTATTAAACAAAGTCGAAAGATATTATCTTATGATAAGGTTAGGTGGAAATTTACCTTTCATTATTCTAGAGCGGATCATCCTGCTCCCCATCGCCACGGATAATCCGGAGAATATCTTGAAATACTCGTCATTACGACGCCTGGTACGACGCCGCGGCGCGCGGTGCCGTTAAAATAGCGATACTCTTAAATATTTATGTCAGCAGAAATAATATAAAATGTCATCCGCTGCCTTCAGCTAAAATTCCTAAGACATTAATTCTACAGGGAATTTCATAGATTATTATCGCGCACGATTCAAGAATAGAGGGGAAAATCTAGATTACATTCGAAACTCGAAATCGCAAACTCAAACTTGCCCGCTGAAACTAATGTGTACAGTATAAAAATGCTGATAATGTAATGAACAACTAAGAAAAAATAAGATTTAAGTCTTTTACGAAAAATTTGCTATAACAAGGAGTTCAATTCAATTCAATTCAATTTTTATTTAGTCCATAATATGTATATTACAAACTTTATATTCAATGCATACGTATTATGGATTTATATCTTAAAATATACATAAACACATATACATACACACATATATACATATATACACACATACATATACACATATATATATATTTACACACATACATGTATACATACATACATATACACATGTATATACATACATTAAAAAAATTAAAAAAGTTTAAAAAATTAAAAAGTTATCTTTTTCGGGTTGTTATGTTCAAGCATTTGATAAGGGTGTTATCATCCCGGGGGTGTTAGATTCACGCGCTCTGCACACGGATAACTCATCTACACGGAGAACGTGACGAAACGCCACGCTTCGTGTGGATATCGAGGTTCACTCCAATAATCTATATAAGGCATATCACATGTTCTAGCCCCGTCCATCTATTTTTAGATGTATTTCATCTCACACGTGTCTGTTACTGTATTATTCCCGAGAAATAGTTCAAACTTTTGTATTTCCTTGTGAAGCAATGAGAAGAAGAAGAAAACCATGGTTACCTATCATTACTCTCCAACACCACTAAAAAAATGTACGGAGATTCTCCTGTGTTATTGAAATCATTTCAGACACCGTTAAAATTAAATTAACATTTAAACGTTAAAATAAATTTGTTTAAATTATGTCTAATTTTCCTTTTTATTTTGTTTCAGACTCGGGATGGCGTGAGAACACTTCACGACAGCATTTTTTTACATAGATTTCAAATTTAATAAACCTGTGCATCAAGTTAAACTTCTGTGAAAATGGATATTCCAAAACAATTCAGTGATTAAATTTAATATGGAATACTTTTAAGCTTATATTTTCTAATGAACAGTGCTCAAACTACAGAGTTATAAATAATTATGTTTTTAGAAGATAGTTTATAGTAAAAAAGTGACATTATAGAGAGTTTTAACTGTTGTAGTTTTTAATTCGAAAAGCTTTTTACTTAATATTTTTATCCAAAATACTTTTTTATAGCATAAACAATAAACATTTAACTTGATCATCCAATTATTTAGTGAATTTTGAGGTTTTTTCAAAATGGCAACGCCACCGAGTGTCGATATGTACGCGCTGTGCCTCAACTACACGAACAGCCTGGCGAGCTCTGGCGCCGGGATCTCCGTGAACCCCGGCGCGGGGACCGCGGGCTGGGCCGAGCTCTGCTCCAACAACCTCACCTGGCTGGAGGAATATAACGGCACGGGAGGAGACGAACTCTCCCTGGAACGAATAGTGTCCAGGGTCGTGCCGGTGTTCTTCGGTCTCATCGGACTCGCTGGGTTGCTAGGAAACGCCCTGGTCGTTTTGGTCGTCTCCGCGAACCCCGGAATGAGGTCAACGACAAACTTGTTGATCATCAACCTCGCCGTGGCCGACTTGTTGTTCGTCATCTTCTGCGTGCCCTTCACGGCAACAGATTACGTGCTGACGCGATGGCCCTTCGGCGACGCTTGGTGCAAGCTGGTGCAGTACCTGATAGTGGTCACGGCGCACGCGTCGGTGTACACCTTGGTGCTGATGTCCCTGGACAGGTTCCTGGCCGTGGTCCATCCCGTGGCTTCGATGGCCTTGAGGACGGAGAGGAACGCGCTGAGAGCGATCGCCCTGACCTGGGTGCTGATCCTGAGCACCGCGGCCCCCGTGGCCATGTGCCACGGGGAAGCGCAGTACTGGCACCAGGGAAGGTCGCAGTCGTCCTGCGTGTTCCTGGAGAGCGACTCCTGCAAGCGGCCCGCGTTCCAGCTGGCCTTCCTGGCCTCTTCCTACGCGGTGCCGCTGGCGCTGATCTGCGGGCTGTACGTGCGGCTGCTGGCCCGCCTGTGGAGGGCCGCGCCCGGGGGGAGGCTCTCTGCCGAAGGGCGCCGGGGGAAGAGAAGGGTGACCAGGATGGTGCTGGTGGTGGTGGCTGCATTCGCTTTCTGCTGGCTGCCTATACACGTAAGTCATTTTTGATTTTCTCGAATACTCATTACCTAGTGAAATGGGATATATGAATCGAGAAAAATATTTTACATGTCATCGTGCCAAAAGGTTAAATATTTTTTATGAAACCTAATTAACTATATTTATATATCATTTAAATAATTAGACGATATTAATTGATTTTTATTGTTTATCAATTTTTTTAATATACCATTTTCACATTATGGTTATAATAATATTTTTACGGTTTTACTGGGGTGCGCGTAGAAGACGCGTGTATCGACTGCGTGTTGATGAAAATACAATTACAATTATAATTATATTCATGTATTCAGCTTGCAGCTATTTGTATTGGTGATTTTGGTTACGATTTATACCATCTATTTCGTATCTTCTGTAATTGAATGGAAATATTTCATGACAGTATTTAATGTTATTACATCATGCCGAAAATTCATGGACACCTGATGCCTAGTTTTGTGCTAATTTAAATAAATAAAATACGAATAAAGAAACAAATTTAAAAAATTGAAATAAAAGAAGAGTGAATGATGACTGCGTTTTTTACAATAATCCATTTATTTTATATAATCATAAGTTCTCATTAAGCTCGCTCTACCTGATATAAAGTAAAAAAAGGCTAGTTTTATAAAAAATTTAGACATAAAACAGTAAGACATTGCATATAAACCAACTCAAACAATAATTACCACACGGTCAAACAAACTCAATCTACAAATCCCAAGGTTACATACCACGTATGGACAAAGGAGCTATACCTATTTTGGACCCCAATTACTAAATTGCATGCTTGACGAATTAAAACAATGCGGGCTAACCACAATTTACAACCCTAACATAAAATACAAAATAAAACAGTGGATCCGAAACAAGGGGAGAGATAAAATAGGCACATTTCCACAAAATACTAACACACTATAACCTCATATATATGATATATTTTCTATTATGTTACTTTAAACACTTTATTATCTATTTACAATGTTTTGTACCTACACAACATTGTAAACTATGTCTGTCTCAACACAGATATTTTTAGTGAGACAGGCACAGTCCAACCAAAATTTTATATTTAAATTAAATAGAAATAAATAAATATATATAAATCGCAAAAAACATTAAATTATTTTCAACATTATACTATACATATTTGAGGTGTTTGTAAGTAAGTTTTTTTTTTAAATAATATTATATTTTATAACACGCTGTCAAGATAGTCGAAACTAATAAACAAAATAAAATTTATTTTTTTAAATAAATAAAATACAATTGAAAGAAAATATCAGAACACAAAAGTTTTCATTTATTTTTAAAAGGGTTCATTTTACTAATTAGGACAAGTTTTAACCAATAAATGTTCCGAATTCAATTCCAAAAGTAATTAATTATACTCGTATATTTAACACAACCCATAAAACTACTTGAATATGAATAACACTCCCATAATAGTAAAAACTCACAGCGGTAGTCTTACCGAACTTCATTAAAGCGTGGAAATGCGAAAATCGAGAAAAATGTGCGAGAAAACTACTTTTGATCAAATCGATTTTCTACTTCTTCACTTACTTCGAAATAGTAGTTACAATGCTGTATCTATCTAAGATAATGAGAATGAACATTGTTCCATTTCACAACATACTTCCGTCTGCCGGATGTGTCCCCGCGAAGATAAACCAAGATTTGCTCCATTGTGTATGATGTACATTTATAGGAGGCATTTATAGAATATGACATTTTATAGAATACAGTACATTTGTAGAATCCAAAGTGAATTGTTTTGCGGGAAACAGTATCTTACATTGCACTGAAATACAAAAGTAACAGATGTTTACAAGAGGTGTTAATAAAACACATTATGAACTGATAAACTTACCAGTATTCATGTGATTAAAAAAATTTCAAATTAATTCAATCTTAAAAGCATTTTTAAGTATGTGTTTTACATATACAGCTCGGGGTTTACATGTTTATTTTAGATGATTCATTAAGCGTATTTTATTTTTAGGTTAACATTTGATGTCTTAAAGAATCAAGAAAATGCAAACGAAAATATTTTAAAAATTAATCCATGTACAATGAATTTCTAGAATCGTGTCATTGTGAAAAGCAGATTATGTTATGCTACACTTTGAAAACCAAAATTTAATATACACTACCTTTAAGCTGTCAACAATGACGATCTTTTGATTTTTGAGGTTATATTATTTTGGCGCATTGGTAAATTTTTTGAATTTCAAATACATTAATTAGTCAAAACAAAAAGTGTATAAGAAAATCAAACAAAAATATAAACACTTATGTGCAAATGTATACAACCCTTGTAGACCGTACAGTGGGTATGATACTCCGAGGGTTCCGGATTCGATTCCCGGGGAGGTCACAATCAATCTATGTGATTTTCTAAAGCCTGGGAGTTTTGTGATGTGTTTCGCATCTGTTATTGGGCGACTTAGCCTGTTAAAGCGTAAAAGTAAAAATAAAATAGAATGTGTACTATTTTAAATCATCCAATTTTTGAAAACCGAATTAGATTAGTTATTAATTTTAGTTATAATATTGAATGGACATCCGAAATTTATATTATTGGGGATAAGTGTTAATTATAATTCATAACTAAAAAAGTTAACTCTTATGATTTTTAAATTATACAAAAATGAAACGTTGGAAGCTTTTTAAAACTTTTAATTGTCAATTTACGAAAATTATTTTGGAGTTCACGAATTTTCGAATTTGCAAAGTTGTTGAAATAGTTATTCAGATTTGTTTGGTTGACTCCAATTTTCGAATAATTGGAATTTATAAAGTTATTTTATCAATCGGACTAGAATTAGCACAATCTAATTTAAGCACAGTACAGTTAAAACTAGGGAAAAATGAGGACCGTGTCAAAGGTAATTTTGAATCTCATTAATATTAATGCGACGCTAAGTATGGAAATTAATTTCGACTTGATAGTCACATCCAGGTAATTTTACAGCCGAATTAAAAAAATCAGAAAATTTTTTGAAAAAAGCGATGTAATCAAAGCATATAGCGAAATAAATGTAGTCTACATATTAGGTCATATAACTGATTTTGAAAGCATGTTTGTGTGTTTTAGAATTTTTTAGTTTCAGAATTTTAGAATAACTGATTTTGAAAGCATGTTTGTGTGTTTTAGAATTTTTTTGTTTTAGAATTTAAAGCATTTTATTAAAAGTATATTCGTTTAAAAACTCTGCTCTGACTTTTATAGCTGTTTTTACAAAACGTTCATCTAAATTTCGTGTACTTGATAGTGACGTCTTTATTTTAATTCCCCGCAAATTCAATGGGGGCTAATTTGAAGGGGATAAAATTAATATTGATGAACAAACAAATATTTTTTGAGTAAGTAGTGAAAACATAAATGTTATCGCTGTACCTCTCCAAAAAGAGGTTAGATCCCCTAACCTTGGAATTTCCAATCTCGTGTAGTCAACAGCGGCATTTTTCAAGACTAGTACTATATAACTAAAACATTTTATTTTTAATGAATCTACTATATGTTATGAATATATTTTAAAGAAAAATAAGTATCAATCCCAGACTTACAAATTTTTACCAAGAAAGCTTAAATTCGATTTCAATTTTTTTAATTACATTTAAAATAAATAAAATTTTAATATATATTCTTATTATTTCTTGCGAGTTTGCGTAATGCATCATTTTAAATGTGACAGCTGTATCGGCTTAATAGGCCATTATCAAATAGTCTGTTTGATTTGAGTTCTACAAATTAAACATAAAACCTTAAATAAAAATAAAAAATTACGTTACCCCTTCTCCTATGGAAAACTTAAATCTTATAAATTATTCGATTATAAGTGGTATACCCACTGTTTGATAATGGCCTTACAAGCTGTAATAGCTATCACGTTTAAAATAGCGCATAACTTACAGAACTTAATAATAATATTTATATATATATTTTTTAAATTTCATTAAAGGTTAACATGGAGTTCTACAAACTAAACACAAAACCATCAATAAAATTAAAATAAATTAATTAAAAAATTAGTTCAATATAACATTTCGGTAATGATCACTTGCGCCATGATTCTAAAATCAAGCAAATATCGTAGTTTACTGAGAAATGAAGCATCAATCAAATATCCATCGAATTAGGAACTTGAACGTGCCAAAGATTTTCTCCGCAAACACCAAATTTCACCACAATTCCATACTACGTAATAATTATATAAATGAACTCTTCCAAAAGCACAAATTGTTTAACGATCGCTGCCAGCCGAAAATTGATTATAATATTCAATCATAATGACTCAATAATTTGATTTGGAAACAATTATAAAGTTGCTTATTCCAATCACGAATAGCTGTTTCATTTCTTACTCGGAAAACCGAGAAAATTCACAGCCAGATATGCCACAAGAAAGGGTGAAAGAAATTAGATTTACCCGGAATCAAGATCCTTCGGCGATATTGTGTCAACACGGGGCGGCGCAGGCACACCCTCATCCGATAAACGCTGACGAAGGATCTTAATATATTTCATCGAAGTATTTAAACTGTAGAGAGAACAGAATTCATTTGTTCGTGTGGATTTGTGATTTCTTGTTTTTCTGTCTTTCGTTTATCTTTTATTATTATTTTTACTTCTTATTTTAAAATCGGGCTAGAATTTTGAATTTAAATATATGAGCACAGTTATTTTGAGGTGCTGTATAATACATAGTTAAATTGAAGAATTTCGAGTCTTTGGTCAGCAGAAATTCATTTATTCAAGCACTCCTCCTTAGTCCTCTTCAAAAAACCTCAAACTTAAGTCAAAATTGAAGACTCATCTGCAAGTTCTCAAACTTGACAAAATTGAAGCTTCATTTGCAAATTCTCGGACTATGACAGAATTGAAGTTTTATTATTTGCAAGTTGTCGGACTGTGTCACGATGATTCAGCATGACCGTAGTCAGGCTTGGTCATCCACATTATTATTTTGGCAAGTTGAGGGCCTACCGGTCGATTGGGTACCGGTTAAATATAATATATTGGGTCACTCATCCATAGCGTTGAAAAATGTGCAACAAGTGTAAAACATAGAATTAATGTGGGATGGATGAAGTTTAGATTTATAATAGAAGTTTTATGTGATCCAAAAATGCCATTTACATTAAAAGGGGAAGTATACTAGACAATTGTTAGATCCGCCCTTCTCTATGTCTCCGAATGCTGGACCATACCCATACAATACCTACAAGAGGCAGCTAGAAACGACTGAATTTGCATGCTGAGATGGTGTGTAGGAGTATTCCCAAGAGACAAAATAAAAATTTCATGTATTCATGGAAGCTTGGGCATCACAAGCATCAATAGCAAGATGGAATAAGGATAATTAATATGATATGGCCACGTTGGACGAAGAGCACCCGATCACATTGTTGACCAGGTGATCTCCATGGATCTTCCCCGAATTACATCCGGAAGAAGTCCAAAAATTTCATGGGTGGTGCAAGGAGATAGTCAAATTCAGAGGCACGGTTTAGCATTCTTAGCTTATTCGATTTATTTCCCTGCCATGTCATTTCTACCTCTTCAATAGTTTGATTCTCCAAGACTTTGATCCTGTGTTGCGTTTTGTATGTTTGTTGTTACCTCTTCAATAGTTTGATTCTCCAAGACTTTGATCCTGTGTTTGTTTGTTTTGCGTTTGCGTTTGTTTGTTTGTTACCTCTTCAATAGTTTGATTCTCCAAGACTTTGATCCTGTGTTGCTCTATAATTTTCACTCTCTATCGATTATTACAAGTTTTTGAATGCGGCCAACTATGATTTACGCTTTTTGTGAGAAATTTATTATGTCAGTGACAGTTATAATTCGAAAAATAAGAAGGATGTTTAGGGCTGAAGAGGTTCTTTATTTTTAACTAAAAGATCGTCAACAGATCATTATTGACTCTAATAGATGGTCTTAGAGTGGCATTCGCGTAGGTACAAAGCATAAATATTTTAAATATGATATTATTACACTACACACTTTTTAGGATAAATGTATAATAAAAAATGACTAAATGATTAAACTAATTGTAAATATTCAGAGCAAAGTAAAGACTAACGCAAATCTTAGAAATTAGTTCCAGTTTAACAAGTTTTTACAGAATACGCAAAATACTTTTTATGGTGAATTAAAAATAGATAATGCCTTAAT
>JADDOH010020140.1:0-10077 GCA_016648135.1 Agrypnia vestita | reverse complement strand
ATTTTTTTTTTTTTTTTTTTTTTTAAAAAAAATAGAGATGTGAACACGGAAATACGTGTCACATCAATATTCTTACTATTTTCAAACTAAGCTAAGCGCTTGTACTATGAAAATAGGACTAACTTGCTAGTCTGGAGTGAGGATCGAACCCGCAACCTTTGGATCACGAGGCCAGTGTCCTAACCACAAGACCAACAAGCTACTCAAACTACTATATGCTATATAATATCCCACGGCTTAGCAAAGACGCGAACCATTTCATGTTCCGTGATTTTTCACGGATGTTCGGATAATCATTATATAAAAAAACTATAGAAAGGAATAGCTAAATAATTTAAAAAACTTTAGGATCGTGACAAAATAAAAGTAGATATTTTTATTTTGTCACGATCCTAAAAAACAATTTTGTTCAAACATTAATGATATTTAAATGAATGGTAGAGAATTTGATATAAATGAGACCTATTTATATCAAATTGTTTAGATTCCTCCCTCCATATATGTATTTCCTTTCAATAAAATATCATCGAATGTTTTTGAACTGAATGGTTTTTTGGAATCTTGTCAAAATTTAAAAATAAACTTAGGTTCTTAACATTATAAAGTTTTTCATTTCAACAGTTTTCATATAAATACAAGTTTTGAGTGTTAAATAGTTTGATTGATAGTGACTTCATCAAAACAGAGCTCTCTAGTGAGATAGGCATAGTAAAATTATACTTTACCAATGTATATAAGTAAAGCAATGGAATAAATAAATAAAATAAAAGTGAAATACGAGTACGTCTCACAAAAATTACTAGCTGACTAGCCTGTTATATTATATTTGAATATGATACATTGTAGTAAAAGTTGGTACTTGTATTTTGATTAACTATAATGACATTATTAATTGACATTATTAAAGCTGTGTAATTTATAAATAAATTGATAAACAATAATAAATATATGAATAAAACGAAATGAATTATTTTGATATTTTATTTTGTATTTATTTTACACGAGTCCTTTGCAAGAGACATTCTAAGATGCGAATGTCCTTATCAATTAGTTTAATTAATTTAAACATGTGCATTATTCAAAATTGTTCCAGAATTTCAAAATTGACAGCAGTGTGTAAGGTTTGTTCATGTCTATTAAGTGACGTGTTTGTGTAAGTTTGTAAGGACCCTCGCCTTCGGTAATATTTACAGTAGACATGCGATTTATTCTTTAACAAGTGTGTGTGTGTTCTTCAGTGCAGTTACGTTTCTCTCAATTACTTTACAGTTAATTGTACCTCGTTACTGTGCGATGTTTGTGACGTAAGCCAAGATTGTTTTGCACCTCACAAAGGATTCCACTTCCGGTAAATTTATCCAATTTTATTTTCAATACTATCGGTAAAACAGGAATCAATTACATGAATTATCGAAATAATACTCACTGGTCAACGTATCGCTTTCAAATCTGAGGCGAAAATGTTGTCTTTGATTCTACTCAAGATGGACGAATTGTTTTTAAATAGTTGTTAACAAGTTCTAGTTACTTCTCGCTAACTTATTCTTCGCGATATATTTTTATATCCTTTCGTATTTTTAATGGCTTTTTTTGTGGCGCCTGATGTATATTGCATTTTCTACATTAAATGCAATATGCATCATATATTTTTATATATGATAATGGTTAGGTTTATAAGATATAATAATAACGCAATTATAAGAAGATATTGTAATTGTCAGAAAAATAAACTTTTTGAAAAAAAATTATACGATGATACAAATATAATACGACAAACCGTACGAATTTTTTTTTTTACCAGTAATAAGAAATAATATTTCATTATTTCCGGAAGAGATGACGCTTACCTATTATGGAACCTGTAACTGATAAATTGTTTTCATTTGAATATAAATTTCACTTTTTTTTAGAATTTTGTTTTTGAACATTTATTCTATTTTAATTATTACGATTAACTCATTATTTTGTCATTAATCAAATATAAAAAGTAAGGTTAATTTTATTTTATTATCAATAGAATTAATTAATTTCTTTCACACATAGTTAATGCGGAATTAAGTACATCATATCTAATCCAATCATGTTATAATGACTAATAACGGTCTGCATTACTAATAGTGTAATCAACGGCATATTGTTACATAATTATGATATAAAGCGTCATAAGATGCGCCATCAGTGAGCAACGCGTCATTTTGACCAACATCGGACTCTGATCTTTATCCCCGTGCGATTAGTCAGCGAACCTTCATGTTAATGTTTAAATATAGGCTGCTCAACTGCACATGGAATGGAGAGAACAAGCATCATGGTCGTTGCTTCGTGTTTTGTGTTTTTTGTTTTGCGCTTTTCCTGTCAGCTATTTCTGTGTGATGAACACTCGAACACTCTTGTACCCACGGATCAGTAAGGATGATAAATGATTTCGGCTTCTTAGAATCCATCGAAAATTGTAGAATATATGAAAATTTATAACCCAGGTACCAATTACATTTTTTTCTATATTGTTTCTCACTCGTATATTCATCAATATTTTTGTGATCTAATTAAAAATGTATGATTTCATTGAAAATGTTAATGCATTTTAATATTTGGTGTTATTTTATATTAAAAATATATTTTTTAATAATTTGTTATAAAGAAAACATGAAAAAACATTATTGGAAGGTACCTATCTGGACCGTACTGGACTTTATTAAAAGCTAGGTAGGTATATTCAATGAATCAATGACCGGTGTAAAAATATCACTTTAATTGAAAGTTGTTATAAAAAAGAGAAAACAAAATATGTATCAATATGGCATCGCTGACCCAATGACCTAATGACTCCTCGACCAAGCAGTACTTGTCACTGCGAACACACGACCTACATACAATATGATTCAACCCGTAGCCATGTGATATTGAGCGTAGTTTAAGTTTTCATTAGTATTATTGAAAGTAGTATAACATATAATATCTAGAATTAAGTGGAATATCTTTTAAGCCTGATGACTTATTATCTTTATTATTATTGCACTAAGAACGCATCAAGTAATGCGAAACCCTGCCATTTTCACGAAACAGTAACTAATTGGCGAAATCGTATAAAGTAGTAGGATTTACGTATGTAGGTACAAATTGTTTTAAAATGCATGTAGATAATTTTTGATGTGTAGAAATATTATATATGTTTATATTATATTAGGGTTACTTATATAAATAATGAATTTAGTATTTGTACATGTTTAATAATTTATATGCGTATTTTATAATAATCTTTGACGTTCAGCACGCGAAGTTTACTTGAAGCGGAGTATGCGTTGTTGTCGTGTATAAATGGAATTAAAATGGCATGATATCTCAATAACCAAGATATTGTTGTTTTTTGTGTTATATTAAGTGCCATATATAGAAAAACTGTTAAATATTTTTCTAATTTTAATATTTTTAGTGAGGGCTGTCATTTTTTTATATATTGATGATCTCAAAAGAATTTTAAATTTTTGTAATGGGGCAGATACGTTTAACCCAGTAAAACAGAAAATTATTCGATTTTTTTTAACTTTCAGATAATTATTTTTAGCGAAATTTAAAATAAATTAAATTTTAATAAATATTATTATTAAGTTCTACGGGTTAAGTATCAAACAGTGGATATACCACGTACAAACGACTTATCTATACAATTTTAAGTTACCCCTTCCCCTTTAGAGTAATTAGATATTTGTGGTGAAGCCCTGTAGTAATGTATATTTTTTCCCGGGCACATATCATTAAAGGTGCCTCGGTTAACGTTGTGATGAACCAGCGTGATAGTGGGTATCCTAATCATTAAAGTTTTCTAGATGTTCAAAAGATTAATTCAGTATTAGGATATACTATAAAACGTAGCAGGATAATTTCCGCGAGTTGAAATTTAAATTTTATCTACTATTATATGTTCAATTGATTTGCCAACTCCTAGCCGCGGCTAAGCAATGTGATGAATCCTATGAGGTGACCCGTCAAAAATACGTCGTAGAAAATAATATTAAACAATATAAATTTCATTGCAATGAATAAAGTCATTTGCCGTATGATGTTAGCGAAAATAGTTGTATGGCGCGGGTGGCAACGGCTGAAGTCGACAGATACGCTGTAACTAAAAGGATCGCGGAATAAAATATTATACCTTCTATGAAATATTAAAAATAATGTATTATATACAATATTAATGCTCTGCCAGTGCTAACTATACATACACTGAAAATAATTATTAACTGAAAATTGCGCTTTTGAATGCAATATTAACTAAAAATATTAACTAAAATATTTCTAATTTGCTGTGTTCGCATACGAAATTGATAATACCTAATGCCCTTTGCATTTACTAAGTATATTACCTAAATAGCTACAGCTATACCATCCTGTCCGTCAGGGACGAAACATAAAACACAGTTATATTCCTAAAAGTGCTACCTCTTACGCGACAAAAATACCTATTGCAGTCGGGCTATGAATATGAACTATTTCCGCCTCGTAATGGCGCCTGGAACCAATACTAAAAACCTCACTAGAAATAATAGATGCGACTAAATCTCGATAAATACAATATATACTATTCGTAATACGTCGTTGAATTGGCACATGATTCGTCTAATGGATGAAGGACCCCGTTGTGTATCGTAATAACTTCAAATTCTTTTATAGGAGCAGTGTGGAAACAATTGCATAATATTACGTAATAAAAACATCTAACGAACCTAATAATCTATACATTTATGTTACAATAAAATACGTTCACCAGAAGAATTCGTGTATTAGAAATAAAACATTTCCGTTTGGGGACAAACCAGTAGAATTGTTCGAACGGTGCAAAGGGAAAAATTCACACATATTAAATAACACTGAAATTAATAATTATAAACACTTTGTATTAGCATATTCTTACCTTGAATGGTTCCGTCTTAGACGTGCATGAACCTGTTCATATTAATTCCGTGGGAAAATAATACATATATTTGCTATCTACGAAATACGACATTTTTGAAGCGAAACTTCTTTATAAATAAGTAGATAAGGTCTCGGGGATGGTTTGTTCGAAAGGATTCTACAACAGCCCGTGAGTTTATATGAAATAATAGTTTCTTTGAATGCTAAATTTTGGTTTTTTAAACCCTCAGCATCTCTGCTGAGAGGGGTTGAGGCTCCGCGCCCGCCTAAACCCGGTGGCCGACTTCCTAAGTGACTAAACGACCCCCCTTGTTCCTCCGGAACTTACAGCATCCCGAGACTCTATCTCTTCTTTACGAGATGTGATCCCGTGACGCCTCTCTTTTTAGGCTTATAATTGAGATGTACGTACTCTTTTGGTACAAGTTTCTGATGATGGGTGCTGTCTTGAGGCGCCTTTCTTTTAGGCCGGTATTTGAAGAATCATGTACTCTTTTGGTACGAATTGATGACGACATTAGCCTCCTTTGCGGGCATAGTCAGCGATGTTACAAATTATTGTGCAATCTCATTATGCCTTTTCAGAGCGGCGTCCCACGATTCTGCATCTTGCAACATTTACTTTGGACAAATGTTAGAGTGTTAGTAACATATTTATAATATCCCAGCTATTCCATATGAGTGAATGATTTTTATATTTATTCTGGCCCTGTCTTTCTTACAGAGGACGAAATAGAAGTTAACGTTTTCTATCAAGGTTTTACAGCATTCAGGCATGAAAATCCTTCCAAAGACAAAGGGAACCTTTTGTGGGTTATGTGGCCCTGCGCCTGGTGAGGAAAGAGGTCGGTTTATTGACGACCCCGAGCAACAAGGAGGGCCCCGCCTTTAAGGGACCCTGCAGGGGCTTGTGCGGGTTCCACGCCCAAGTGCCGGCAAGCATCTACGCCCCAACCAGCTAGGCCATCACAAACCAGATATCCCCAATCTTTAGTTAGATCTCCCCATTCTGTCCTTTACTCGTCGTTCTGAAGCTACTTGTTAAGCCAGATGTACCGAGGTACTCAAATCATAAAGAGTTAGCTGAAGACCGGATTGCGCAATACTTATGCAATACAATTTTTATAAGGCTACTAAGCGTTTCTTATAGAATTATGTGTATTCAATTGTTAGTAAAAATAGTATGAAAATCCCCATACTTTAAAATATATTCGTTCGGAAGAATTTCTCGTACGATTTGGATTGATATCTGGTTATGCAATACATAACGCGTCGACAATTATTATGAATCTATTAAGCACTGCTTATAGAGCTCCGTAAAATCAATTGTTAATACAAATGGTATGAAAATCCCCATGCATCAAAATATATTCGTTTGGGAGATATTCCCGTACGAATTGAGCCAAGATCACACAAGAAATCGTGATATTAATTATACATTATTGCTCCGATTTTAAATCTTCCCAAAATAAATACATTTCAATAGTGAAAATAATTAATCGATAGATAATATAAATGTGTTCCTTAGCTGTTACACAGTGGCGGTATGATCCTCTCTGGTACTGATGAATGGTAGATTCCTCCATACGTCCGGGCAGCAACTCCGTCCGCAAATGATGTTCTGGAACTCAGGGCTCCGTCGGCAGTCTGTCGGGCAGCGCTCCCGCTCGCAAGTCTGGTCTCGAACTGAAGGGGGCTGAGTATATCGTGTTCGCTCCTTTTATAGTAACGATTTCACCATACCTCTGAAATCCACGCTAGTGCAGTGACTCATCCTATGCGCGATGACCTCACCGCCGGCGCTCGCCATTGGCCGGATTCAGTCATCAGGACGGTCGCCTCCGGCTCAACCCGTCGAAGGCAAAGCGCGCCTGTGATTGGTCCGTTTCGTTAAAATAATAGTTAAGCACCCGCTACACGCGAGACTTACTGTTCTGATTCATAAATAATAAAGGCTCGTTCGCACCTACTCACAAGGTCGAGTCTATTAGGATTGGCAAACGATATTAATTTAACACAGAATTATATCTATGGTATAATAAAGATCTAAGAAATATTACTTGTATAGCTGAATATTCAATATTTTGTTAGCCTCTTGTAATACATAGAATCTTAAGAAGAAATATATCAGGCTTTTACTTTTAAACGATTCCAAACAGAAGAAATATATTTTTGATTTCCATACTTGACTTTTTTGAATATTATTATTTTAAGATTTTCTAAATTTATTAAATCTATCTCTATGTCGACCATCACACACTAATGACAAGTAATGCATATAAGGATGAGGATAGGTTTATAACTTGATATAAGTGTGATATTCTTCGTAACAAATTATGTTTGTGCACTAATAATAATTTTCAGACGCGGGGATTCCGAATAATATGTTTGAGCGCTAATGATAATTTTTTAAATGCAGGTATTCCAAATTGGCGTCTCAGATGCTTTTCTGTGTTGGTGATTTGATCCAAATCTCCGGTGGGTCTCCAGGTTATGTCTATTACAAATTGAAAAAATTACGGCAGAATCAAATCTTAAAAATATTTTTTAGTTACAGGTTATTTGAAAATGTCAAGTAGAGGGGATCTATATATATTTACTTGTTCGTTTATGAGTTTTTTATCGACTTCATGTTTAGTAATCTCTAGCTGTTCAAGCAAATTTAATCTAAAGCCTTTAGTCTCAAAGTGCAATGGAATTGGAGCAGATTGGTCATTTATTAATCTATTTTACCTTTTTGCCACGATTTTTTATGTTCCGAGAACGTTTGTTCAAAATTTCTACATGTTTCTCCTATGTATACTGATTGGCAATCATTGAAATTTTTCAACGATTTGCTGAAGGGGATAACCCCCAGGAATTAGCTTCGACATTGTATTACTCATCCACATAAAAATTTACTGATTAAAAATAACCTTCATTGTATACTTCTTTTTTCACGGTACGTACATTTACGGTTCTTAATTTCATTGCGTAATTTAAGAAGGTACCCAAAGGAAATGATTAGATGGAAAATATATTTGCACGACTCAGTTATCAACCCTTCAGGTATCTCATCCAATCCAATTTCATCTCGCAGGGAAATGAGATATTGCGGGTATTTACGGCCCAACTTCCCTTTTGATAAAGTTTACGGGGAATAAACGAATTACAAATTCTTGTTGCTAACGAAAGTTTGTGCTCCGAGTAAAATCATTATAAGGGCTGATGCGCCCCGCCCTTGCGACTTCTTATTTATAGCCAATTCTCTTAAAGCCTTCGTTTAAGGGCTGTCATAGAATGTTACGAAAGTGATTTATTTCAACGTGAAAATGCTGTGATTTTATCTCTGCGTTAGTTATGTTATATAGGGGTAAATAAAATTTTCATTATTGCCGACTGTCAGGTCCTTAATGAGTTGAAAATGTATACTATTATTTTATTTTTATATACGCAAAACACTTTTAAAAAATACTATTTTTCATCATATTTTTTTTAACTTTGGGAACATGTCCAATTCTTTTATGTGACCTTTAAAAATCTATTTAAGTATAATGTTCCAAAAATAGCCTAATATGACGTCATATGGGGGTTATTTGTATTTCATTTTAAGCATATTTACTAAAACATTAAACAATTAAAATGTTTTCTTTTATTATTTTGTGTTAAAATTATTATTTACAATTTTAAAATTAAAATTAAAAATCTTTAAATTTATTATTTGAAATCTTAATATGTTTTCTTATTTATTATTTTGCGATTCAAGAGCAACAGGCTAAAAGCTCCCAACACCTGTATTGCGAATTGTAATGGTCATTTCCATATCATTTATTCTTTTGATGATATTAATTTCTTACTAAACAATAAATAATCTTGAATGTCATTTACGAATATTTTTTATCTTAGTATTTTTTTTTATTTATGCAGTCACGTACCTATTAAAATTTTTATTTGAAAATGATATTTTGTAAATAAAAGAAATTTACGATTAGTTTTTTACCACTCTGCATAGGTAAGGCTCCCTCGAGATAAAAATTTAATAAAATCAAAATACGCGGAATTAATTAATACTTTTGCAATTATCTCTATTTATAAAGAAATAAAATTATAGAAAATCATCAAATAAATAAATATTTTCATACAACGATCACAAATCACGAAATGTTCAGTTACTCAATTACTGTGAGTGTTTGTGACTGAGAATATCAGTGATTGGATCACAGTATTAATATCATCAATGTTATAGAATGTATAGATAGTGCCATTATGCATACCAAAGTAAGCATACAGTCTAATTTAATTTAAACTTGTTAGATGTTATACGAATGACCTTGCTGATGTGGTATTTCGCTGGTAATTTACTATTCTCGAATTAAACCTTGTTTCAAATTAAACGCTTTTAATTAATGCTATTAAAATTTTTATCGCCGATCGTACACATTAACTAGTCCTCGTTCATACTGCGAGCTCGATGAAGGTGAGATATAAAATTTATCGTTTTCCGTAATGTTCGTTTTATTAATATTTGTACGCCATTTCAACAAACATAGTTAGAAGAAAATAAAATATTCAGTACCAGATGTTAATGAAGACGGTAATGACTACCTTTTATAGCCAATAATGAAGATGTTATTATTAAAGGCCAAATACTGATAATTGTGAATACACTTTTGTCTTAAAATCGTTTAAATAAATTAAAATTTTTACAGTACGTTCTTTCCACGGTATTGAACGAAAATGCGTTAAATTTACAATATTTAAAATTATTTGTGGCTTTAAAAAATTCATTTTAAACATTGCACACTTCGTCGATTTTTACGTTTGGCAGAAGTCTTGACATTCCTTATACATTTTGAGATAATTAGACATTTCGCCTTTGAAAAATATGTTTTATTGCTAATTCAAGATTAATTTTTATTGATGTATGTCACTAAAATATCAAAAAGTATTTACAAATTAAAAAAACGCCTGTATGCACAAAAAAATAAAAATATTATATTATAAATATGCATCCGACCGGTTAAGTCTCAATAGACGAAGTTTGCTTATTATTTGTATTATATCACCGATATGGACGGCTGTGCTGTAAAATAAGACTTAACTTGGTGGTCTCCTGGACGAGGCTTGATCCCTCGTCCGGTAGATCATTTGTCAAGTGTCTTATCTGCTAGACCAACAAGCTAC
>JADDOH010020137.1:0-26410 GCA_016648135.1 Agrypnia vestita | reverse complement strand
CAATTAAACGTCGAACTAAAAAAATAATTGAAAGTGGCGAATAATTTTACTATGCATCTTAAACATACCCTTTCTTAGTAACATCTCATGTTTAACTTGTAAAATGGCACAAATCGTTTTTAAGGGCGGATTGCCTAATTTTAAGAAGAAGAAGAAGAACTTATATTTATGAATATGAATATGTACCTACTTTTTCTTGGAGTCAATCACTGACGCATTTAACGATGACATACACACAAAATACAATCAAAAATAAATGAAGTGAAACAAAAACGGTATTATTTATTATACTCAAGAAATAACAGAATAGTCAGAAATATTTTTTCGCAGGAATATTATGTCGCTTATATCCATAACTGTCGATATTTCACCCAAAGTGTAAAGAATATTTTCTATTCAAAATTGCATGAAGAGGATTCCCCCAAAGATTATGCTACCAGCTTCGAGATACCCTGTATAGTACAAGCATTTTATACATATATAATCTTAAATTATTTTTTAAGTAAACGATATTGATAAAAAATACGTTTTATAATAATAAACAAAAATAAGTCAAATACAAAAACAAAAATAAAGGAAATACTTAAAATTCATCAAAATTTTATTGATATTTTTATTATTATTATAAGTGTCAAATCGATATTATTACTATTTTCAAACTAAGCTAAATGAACTAAAAAACGCTTATGCTATGAAATAGGACAAACATGCTGGTCTAGATTGAGATTCAAATACGCGACTTTTAGCTCACGAGCTCAATATTGATAGTGCATGGGAACACATCAAAAAGAGCCTGTATGAGTCAGCCAAGGAAGTGTGCGGTGTGACCGTCCAAGGAAGGAAGAAAGGAGATGCATGGTGGGATGACGAGATTAGAGATCTTATAAATGAGAAGAAAAAAGCGTGGTGTAACCTCTTGGCATCAAAGAATGGAGATGTGAATGGATATACGCTAGCAAAGGATGTATATATTGTATGTAAGAAAAAGGTAAAGCACGGAGTGAAAAAAAGAAAGGAGCGTTTGAGGAAGGACGAGGGTCTTAAATTGACTCAGAACTTCCAAGAGAATATCAAGATCTTTTGGAAGGAAGTTAAAAAGTCTCGAAGTGGTACGAAAAGAGGTTGTGTGAATGCTATTATGTCAAAGAATGGAAAGATGCTTAGAAACGAGAATGAAATAAAAGATAGATGGAAGGAATTTTTTGAAGAAATGTATGAGAGTAATGGGAATGTGAGTGAGGACTCCTTTGAGGCGTCCAACGGATTTATGAATAGTGACGACAGTGTGAATGAAATAACTGTGGAAGAAATTAAAAGAGCATTGAAGCACATGAAGAATGGCAAGGCTGTGGGTTATGACAATGTTGCTGCCGAGTACATTAAGGGTGGTGGTCCAGTAATACTCACGTGGCTTCATAGACTCTTCAACCAATGTTTAGAGGGCAGCTACACTCCTAAGGATTGGAGAAGAGCTGTTATCATGCCTCTATACAAAGGAAAAGGGTCGCGAATGGACTGCGCGAATTATCGGGCCATTAGCCTATTGAGCTCTGTTGGCAAACTGTATGCGAGAATTTTGATAGAAAGAGTGAGGTTGACAACGAAAGAAAAAGTGTGGGATGTACAAGGAGCCTTCATGAGTGGAAGAGGATGCATGGACCAGATTTTCTCACTGCGCCAGATGACCGAAAAGTTTTTGGCAAAGAACCAAAAACTTTTTTGTGCCTTTGTGGATCTCCAAAAAGCGTATGACAGAGTGATAAGACGAAAGTTATGGAAGGTTTTGTCTGAATATGGGGTGAAGAGTAAACTCATACAGGCAATTGCATCCCTGTACGAAGGAAGTAGTGCTTGCGTGAGAATTAATGGAACATTCACATCATGGTTTGATATTACAAAAGGTGTCAAACAGGGATGCGTAATGTCACCATGGCTTTTCAACCTGTATATGGATAATTGTATGAAAGAACAGAAGGATCTAGAAGTTGGAGTGAAAATGGACGGACTCACCATATCCTGTCTGCTATACGCAGACGATGCAGTATTAGTGGCTAACAGTGAAGCTGATCTGCAGTGCTTGGTATCCAGGATGTCCGATGTATGCATGCAGAGTGAACTTTTGATGAATGTCAGCAAATCGAAAGTGATTGTATTCGAGAGAGACGAAAGAGTGACTAAGTGTGATGTAATTATAAACAACGAATGCTTAGAACAAGTGAACGAGTTTGTGTATTTGGGAAGTATGTTTGTCTAGAGACGGCAAGGCTGAGAATGATAATGAAAGGAGAGTAACTCGGGAAACAAATTTAATGGTCAACTAATGCCAATTATGGCCAATAAGAATCTGGTCAAAAGGAATTCAAGACTATATCGCGTACATAATGGCTTCTCTTAGTGCAAACCCCAACCACCCCACCACCCCACGACCCCACCCCACCCCCCAACACACCCCCACCCACCCACCACCCGCCCCCACCCCAACTACCCACCCAAAACCCACAAAATACCCCCCCACCATCCCCCCCCGGACCTCCCACACTCCCCACATCCCGCCCCCAGACCTACCTCCGACCCCGTGCCCCCCCCCCCCCCCAAGTCACCGGCCCCCCCCCACCCCCAACCCCCCACCCCCCAACCCCTTTGTATGGAAAGTGGAAAAGCCTGGAATTGGCAAAATGAGGAATGAACTAGACTGAATGCGGTTTGAAATAGCGGTCACTAAGACCTCTTGTGTTGACAAAATCTTGATCGATACAGAGTGAGGAATGAAACAACTCCAGAAGTGATGCAATGCTGGCTGTAGTGTGATGTAGATAGAATAAATGAAGGAGTGCTAGTGGTTTTGGTCATGTGGAACGTATGAACGAGGAAAGGATGGTTAAGAAAATATATGAGGCGAATGTTGAAGGCAACAGGAATAGAGGGCGTCCGCGAAAGACCTGGCACGATCAGGTACTCCAAGTATTTGAGGATGGCCCTGTTAAAAGCCGCAACAATCGTAGAACGTGTATGAGAAGATGTATGAATGTGGCCGAAGCAAAAGTGGTGTGCCAGGATAGAAGAGTGTGGCGTTCAATCCTCTCTGCCTACCCCTGCAGGGAAACGGCGTGATGGTTAGTTAGTTAGTTAGTTAGTTAGCTCACGAGGCGAGAGTCCAGCCACAAGACCAACAAGCTACTTTTCACTTATTACTTCACTGGATACGAATTTAATCGGAGCACCGTTATTTAATTCACACTAACTGTCACTAGAATATTCCGCACAGGTACTTCTTTAACTTGCTGCACTTTTATCTATTGCAAAGTCGTTCCGCTCAGTTGCGCCCTATTTCACGCTAATTTGCACGTAAGTACCCAATCTGGGCTTGTCTCTGGTAAAACGCGGGTTCGCAATTTGATCGTAGCCGTACATCTGTAAAAAATAAATGAAAAATAAGATGCTAAATATTCATAAATAGAAAACCACTTGTTTTTTTAATGTACTTTATTTGCTTAAACCGTCTAATTTGTCTTACCTATGCACCAATCTAGCTGGACAAAATTCGGAATCAGACGTATAATATTTTAAATGACCTAAAGTGACATTTTAGAGATGTGGCAGCGAATAAAACACAATTTTGATCATTCTACTCAATTTATTTGATTTTGACAATGTTATTTTATCTGTATACTATTTTATGGTGACTTTCTTGGACAGTTTCCAGGACAGCGACAAAGAAATGTACGGATCAGATGGCATTAATAAATATTTAATTAAATCATAATTTGCGCAAAAGTGAGAAGTTTACTGACTGATTTAATCTGACCTTCCTAATTTCGTAGCCTCTTTGGACATTTGACGTATTGGTATGACAGAATGTGTTATTTTTTCTGCTCCGTGTACCAGGATCTCATGCAACGTAGCTGGCATATTACACCATGGGTATAAAGTAAGATATAAGTTCCGTGTTTCTAAATAATATTGTTTAAATTTTTCCGGGTCAATTTCATAACCAGATGCTATGGCTGCGAGAAGAGTACCGAGACGATAAATTAAATTTTCTTCGATTCCGGTGATACGAGCCGTTGCCTTATAATTGTGGAAAAACTTCCTTGCGATTTTCCCATCGTTGCTCGTTCCAAACCTGGATTAACTTTAATCTACACTGAGACCGATTTCTTTGAATTAACACTTTATCTCATCCTTCTTTTTTTTTTAAAATGTCACAGCTATTTCCATCCTTCCGCGTTTTTTTATAACCAGTAGCTCGTTTTAGTGATATTCTTGATACTTCGTGCATTAACTTAGCAACATCTTGTTTCCCGCTGGATCGGACACTTAATTGCGCGGCAAAAGATGGTAGTGCGTAGTTATATTCTTTTAATAAATTAATGTTGAATTTTGCTAATTTTTGTTTTTGTGAAACTATCTTCAAAACGCTATTTCGGGCTACCAGTACTAGAACTCGGTTTTGGGGATGGTTTGTGGAACAATTGAACGTAGTTATGCAGAAAAGCGCCAGGCCAAAATTTTGGTAAAAATGAGATATTGATGTCATCGGGCAGAGTAAGGTCAATTCTATGTTCTAATAAAACCAACCAAGCCGCTTTCATACAAAAATTCATAGTAATCGCCTTCTGAAATATTTATGGACATTTCAAAATCTGCGGAAAGCGCCCATGCCACTTTAAATATGACTATTCCTCAAAACATAATCAGCAGAAAACGACCACGACGCTTGTCCGTTTTCTACACTATTGCGTTTGTACCCAACCTTTCAGGTTCCCCGATCTGCAGAAAGCGGTCTCGGGTGCTGGTCGCTTTTTACAACTACGTAGCTACGTACATTGTATTGTTTTGACGCATACGCATCTGCTAAAAGCGACCACGCAGCTAATTATTAAGTCTTCATTTAACCATTCTTCATACGCGCATAAAAATAAGTTGAATATTCTCTTTTTGGAGCCATTTCACACGAAACTTCCCGCATTCCTTTCTCAGAAAGATCCTAAAGGGCTTCTCCTGATCTTGCGTGAGGACCAAATCCACAAATATTGACTTTAAAAACATAATAACTTCGTCTAATCTGCCTTCGGATGGGATAAAATGCCAAAAGTCAAATAATGATATTTGAAAATTTTGGGCACCTGTAAAAAAACAAATTAATAATCTCTAGAATCGCATATAATAGCAAAAAATAATTATATTCTCAGCAAACATAAATGATGCGAGAATAAATTAAAAGCTTTATCACGGCACGACTCAGCACGACTACATACTTTAAGACTGTCCAAAGTTAATTTTTGCGTTTTTTTGTTGTTTTGAAAATGGTATATTTTCAGACAGTATTCTTAAATATTCACAAATATTTTGGTGGTTTAAAATGCAATGATAAATAAATAATTACCTCTGGTTAAAGAATCCATTAATAAAAAGTACTTGAAGTCAAACAATACGCAGTAAGCCGTGCTCAAACGTTAATGCTCAAAGTCGGACTGAAGGGGCGGCCTGTTATCAGAATCCGAAATGGTAACTTCGCCTATTGTTATTGGTGGGACTTCGGGGCAAAAATTGGTTTGGAATGCATTATAGATTGCAGGAAACATTCAAGAATATAGTAATATTAAGGAAAATCAATATTTTAATTTAAGACTCATGTCCCCCTAGATAAGTCAAATCGTATGCTGTGCTGAGCCACCCTCTGATTGCGTGTCATACTCTAATTATCGAAAGTTTTAATTCCAGCAAGTTACAGACGTTGCGGACTGACAGACAGACGGATGGACAGAGAGACAATGAAATTATTATATTTAGATGTTGGTTCGCGATACATAGAGAATGTTCGACCGATTTCCCCATATTTCTAGTGACTATGGTGACTATGGGACAATTGAGGAAAGTATGACAAGAAAGATATATGAAGTGTTGACGGCTCCAGAAAGGGAGGGCTTTCTTGTTTTTTCCTTCTTCTTCTATTTAATATACCTTTGTGTTATGTTCTCTAGAGGATAGCGCCTCCTGTGAGGTGGATCCCTGTCCGTCCATCTTCTGGGAAATTCCGCGCTTCCGCAGGTTCCGAGCTTCCGCTAGGGCGGGTTCCATGAGGCTAATTGGACGTAGTTATGCAGAAAGCATCCAACCCACAAAATGCTAAAAATGAGTTTGGACAGCTAAATAGGATATCTTTATATGCTGAAAACGTTCAAGTTCTAAGTGATATAGTTTTTTGTAAATTTAATATTTTTCTTACCCAAGTCACGGCCATCACCGTTAAATTAATTCTTAAACTCAAAAAGTGGTTTGACTGTTTTCTGCGATTTTGAATTTACAAATCCTTGGCAAACAAAAATATTGGTTAAAAACATCCAAGTGGTATGGACGCATTAAGCAACTTTTTAATTCTACTGTTACCACACGATAATAATTTTGTAGAAACATCTAAGGAGGTTGAACATTTTCTACGCCTCAGACAATATTTTTTACTCCATATTTTGTCAAATTCATAGAACTTACAACCCACATAGAAAAAAAAAGTGCTTTTCGTACATTTAGACATTTCGTACAAAGAATCCAACCAGTAAACGCGTCGCATATTCGTAAATAAAAGTTTTTTCTTATAATTACATTAAAAAAAACATTAAAACTATCCCAACAATGAACCTTATGTAAAGAATATGCAATAATGAATTAAATGTCGTCGTATTAGATTTTTGTATGTTCAAATTTTTAGGAACCATTTTATTAGTTTTATGTTTTTTTGGGTTGGATGATTTTTGCATAACTACGTCCAATTATGTAGTGCAATATAAGGGAGTCTGGTGTTATCCATTCTCTGGACGTGACCATACCAGTGTTTTTTTCTGTAAATAATAAATTAATTATTCTACGTAATGACCATAAAATAATATTCTGCATGGTCGTAAGCCTAAAAAAATTATTTCCATTTTTCATATAAACCGTCTTATTTACGTTGCTTGAGCTAGTTCAAAACGGGTGTTTTACTAGAGTTTAAAATAATATTATATGTAAGGGAAACAACCCCATTTTGTAGAAAACAATTGCACATTGAAGAGAATTGACATGCATTCAATTGGTTGAGCTCTATTACGGGGGAAATTGCCAGCAGTGAAAATAATTTGCAAGTCAAATGAAAACCAGAATTTGTTTTGATCGCGCAAGAAGTCCCAGGTCCCAGTCGATTAATCTATAAACCTGTATTTTTGCACTGTGAATAGATGTTTTTCAATTCACTAAACATTGTCAATATTGTTCTAAATTATACGGCAGATCAACATTAAGTTCTGCAACGTATTTGGGTTTAGAAAAGTGATTATTTACAATGGATCGGAATGCGTTTAAATGATATTAGAATAATACTCATAAATGTGTGATAAATATTAGACTACACCACAGACCATTAAAATATAAAGACATTTTTTCATTCAACAAATTGATAAGATCATTGGATATTGATTTGTTTGAGTGCAGCCACACAAGATTAAGAAAAAATATGAGTGCAGAATTCTTTTCTGATTAGTAAATAAGTCTCTTTTTTGTTTTTATTTTATATATTTTTTAGTTATATTATTCTTAACATGTCTAAGTTTATTTCCATCACATATATTTGTTTGTTGTTCTGTGAAATTAAATAAGTATGTATGTAGTAAATTGTATGTGAATTAGTTTATATACTTTTAATTAATGCAGTATAAGGATAAATAGTATAAATCAGTTGTCTTATCCTTCTTGTATTCATTTTTATTTACCTTTTCTTGCTGACTCTACTTTATATTAGGTCGTCCTTGTAGCTTGCTCACATGTTTTATGCACTCAATTAGCATATTTCTAAAAGTGGAGACCTATAATTGACCACCTATGTTCTAATAATGTTTTTATGCTTTATTCTTGTGCTATTGGTCTTCCTTAAAAATTAAATAAATAAAAAATAAACTAACGTATATATCTTGGTACACTGCTAGTTCCACAGGTGGTTCCAATACGTTTGACCTCTATAAAAAAATATTAGAGCTTGTATATTTTTAAAAAATTGTGAAAGGTCAAAATGAATACTCTAAAAAAGTATAAAATCTTAGTAAATACGTCGCACTTTATGACAAAAAGATGTTTTTACTCGAAGAGACAAGTCAAATAAAATGACAAAACGCTTACATTTTTTTTTAAATTTCTACTAGGTTTTAATAATTGCATTTGGCTTGTATCAAAATGAATAAATGTTTTATATTAAATAATATAGAAAATAAGTAAAAATATGTCGAAAAAAATGCAAACTTTGTCGTATAGAATAGTGTGTAGAATATTTTCTATTCAAAATTACATGAAGAAGACTCAACCGAAGTTTTTACTACTAGCTATGAGACATCCTGTATACTAACTAGCACATATTGTGGGATATTCACTAGAACGTATAATGCCTGTACAGGAATTTATACGGTTATAATATTAGTAATACAATTATTTTTCACTTCATCATTTTTAGATTTTTTTGTACAATTTTATTTCATTGTTTGTTTATTTGAGCGTACACGGCGAACACAAAGAATATGCTTTTACATTTAATTTTAGAATTATATTTTTTATTTATATTATTTTGTTATTATTGTCACGTGTCGTGGCTGCGGGAGGAATGAAAGAAAACACTGGAAATTCATTAGCTATTTATTAAATGTTGATTAACTATTCAATGCACAAAGTCACACAACATTATTAAACTCAACGCTTTTCTTTAAATTACTCTATTTGCTAAATAAATAATTCCTTTATTATCGTAAAAACACTTTATTTAATGTTTACTAGAACACTCCATCCGATTATCAAGTATTAATCGCTCCGGTTTATTTCACTACTTAGGTAAGAACTTCGCTCGATCATTCACTCCGGTTTATCGCTTCGATTCGATCACCACTGGCCACATTGGGCGTCGCCCTGCGCACCTGTGCACTTCGCAGCCGATTTCAACTGGCGCCGCGGTCAGCTCTGCACTTATATCTGAAAATGCTGGTACTTTTGTACTCTGGATTATTCTAGTGTTTAGAAGAAGATTTTCGTGGCTTCTAGATTTTCTAGGCGTTTCTTGAATGTTTCAGATGCCTCCCGAAGGCCGTAGATCACCTTAGGCCGTTCTCGATTCTTCGATAGTTTTGTGATAAGTACATAGTGCGTAAATCCTTTTAGCATCTCGTTACATTATATATTCACTTTCTCTTTAACTATAAGTCCATAATAATGGAGGCAGACTCCTTTATTTTATCCAACAGTGGAATTTGGACAGTAATTTATCATATAATACAAAATATCTCCGTTTTCTAATGATAGAAAAACAATAAAAAATGAAAATAGCAAACGAATATGAACAAATTATAAACTATCCACTCCCTTACCCCGGTCCAAAATAGGGAAGATCCCTTAAAGCAGTCCAAATGCAAAAAAAGCGCGTCCAATAATGTATTAAACATTTATTTATTATGTATTTAATTGATTTAAAAAAATTGTTCACAATATAAATAAACAAAAAAAATTTTTTATTTGTATGTTTCTTTTTCTTTTTTAAAAAAAAATAGAGATGCGAACACGGAATACGTGTCACATCAATATTCTTACTATTTTCAAACTAAGCTAAACGCTTGTGCTATGAAAATAGGACTGACTTGCTAGACTGGGGGATGTTTATATACCTATGACAAACAATTTCATAGAAAATAATTTGATTACGGTAAATTATTAGTATTGCTTACTCGCATTGGGCAGCCGACCGTTTGTTCCGGTAAATCCTGACTATGTTAGCGAGTAGTTATAGTAGAAGTACGTAAAATAAAGAATCTGTTCGTACCTAATTCCAATACGCACGTACATACTAACGTAATTTGGGTCCAATTAAAATTCTTCTTATATTATAATATGCAAACATGTCAATTTCACACTCGATCGTAGTTTTCCCGCAAAAACACGTCCTGTCATGGAAACTCGTGGACTTCCGGAGGCGCTCGTCACCGGGCGGCAGACTTCGCGCTCTTCCGCCGGCGTTCGGGCGCCTCCGCCGCCGCTCGGGAGCGTTCGCTTTCGCGCGCTAATCGAACTGGGGCGGAGTGCGCATGACGGGAAATTTGAATCGAGTTCCAAAACAAATTGTTTGCAGTTCAAAACAGCGGGCCGCGTCGTTCGGTTGCGTCACGGTGACAATCAAAATCAGTGGTGGCAAAATATTTTGGTAATTAAATAGGTTTGTTTGTAATCAAAAGATGGCGTTACTTCGTGATTTTTTTTAATGTGGCGTTTAATCTGTTGCGCGTTGATTTTTAAAATTAATTTTGTACATTTTATTACGTTTTTGAATCGGTAGTGTAGTAACAACGTTGATAAGAATGTGTTTTATCACATGGTTTAGCAAAGTAAATATTGAATCTAGCCTGTGTCTTGCATGTTAAAGAAATGCAATATGTATTTACAATTTACGTCCAGGTAAACTTACGCGAGCATTTGCTAAGGCATACATGAAAGGTCATTTGCGTCGTTAATTTTGGCAACAACACTAGTGTTTAGATTTTCAATTACAACTTGAATTGAAGAAATGGTCGTCACTAAAAATGAGGCATTCCAGAAAAGTATAATGGACTGTAGAAATTACATTTAAAATGTTACATCATTAGTGAATTTTGACTGCAGTTTCAAATCTAAAATATATTAAAAATACAAACAATTATTAACATAATTTTGTACGTATAAAATATTTTTCTTTTAAATTTATTTTTTGATAGTACGGCATGATTTGTTATTTAAATTCGTAAAAAAATGTAACTTTAAATTAATAATATGGATTTAGGGGTTATTGTATATTTAATAGACTCAATTTTAAAACGCAAGGCTCAAAATAGCCCCACCCTTATTTCTAATTTTTGCTTTTCGGTATTTAAGTAAAGCTTTCAATAATTATTTAATTAAGTAATTTAATAAATAATTCTATTTAATTTGATTTAAGTAATATATTAAATTTAATATAAATTATTTAATTTAAATATGTAATTTAATAAAACGTTAATATTATTGATTTGCATAAGTATTTAGTAGTTTTACTATTATATTTTTTAAATTTGGCGGCCCTCGTAGCGCAGTGGTTATGACACTGGCTTCCAAACCGAGGGTTCCGGGTTCTATCCCGGTGAGGTCACAATTTAATCTATGTGATTTATTTAAGCCTGGGTGTTTTGTGATGTATTTTGCTTCTGTATTTAAAAAATAAATATATATTAGAAAAAAATCTGAAATATTCATTAGTTTAGTTTTTGAAATTTGTTGTTTAATTTGGAAAACAAACAGATGATAACGATAAAGAAATTAAAAAAAATAAAAGAATAAACACACTCTATAATCAAACAGTTTAATGAAGTAAATGTTTTTTGTTATAAATAATTTAAAAATATATATTTGTGACTTGAGAAATCGTGTATGTTTGAAAATATTTTAATAAGATTTATGTAAATAATTTAAACCTTTAAGTGAGTGAAAATAAGTTAAGTACATTTTTCACGATAGAAAAATAGAAATTGAAAAATATCTAAAGTAATTTTTGAAAAACTGGTCCGGTAAAGTCCGCATCAACTGACATTTTATTGGGAAACGTTGTTCTTTAAAGTTCATAGAATATTTTATATTAAAAATGTCGACTTTATGACGTCAGGAGCTCATGGTAATGAATTGATAATAAGTTTGTTAAATAGACAAACCGAGTGTACTAAAAGAAGAATGAATCGATTAGTAGGTATGATTTATCATCTGGTATGGACTAATGATGTAATGAGAATGTAATGTAAATATATAAACATTTATAGCAATTCAATGGAAAAGGAAACACTGTAACTTAGGCGTAATGCACAATCCTCGTATCTGATATATTTGCAAATTATTTTCATTTACTATTTTCAATCTATACGCAAAACTTATCGCAGTATACGTACATGCCCCACTTATCATCTTCATGAATGTATTTATGCTTAAATTATATATTATTATATAGGGTGTAACAAAGCCATTCCACTAAACTTTACAAGTAGAATACCGCCTAAATTATTCCAACATTAAAGTTATAGTATCAATATTCAATATTGCATTTTTTTTGTATTGATTCAATGAAATTTTTTTTTTTAAAAAATATACAATATATATCAATATATGTTATACAATGAGCTAAAAACTATTAACTAAATATAAAAAAACACGTAACAACTAGTAAATAAATACGAGAATAAATTCTTGAACCCTCAAATAAAAATGATTTTGAATTAAGGGATGATTCATGTGAATTGTATAACGCTGAACAATCTTTAAAGTTACATATAGATATTTCGTAGCTAGTAGCAAAAGCTTTGGGAGTCTTCTTCATCCAATTTGAATAGAAGATATTCTTTACGCTTTGGGTGAAATTTCGACAAAGTTTTTTCTCAATATTTTTTTACTTATCTTTTATATTACTGAATATTAAACATTGATTTGCTTTTATACAAGTTAAATAAAATTATTATTACATTATTTCCTTACTTGATTCAATTGGAGGGTGATAGTCTTCTTCCCCCACATAGAATAGCAAAAGATAGGGAGGAATAGAGGCAATTGGAGGAGGCCTTTGCAAAAAGGCATACAGACGGATCTGCCGTGGTGTGACAGTCTAACTTGTAACAAGAAAATTTTAAATGTTATGATTGTCTGAATAAAGGCTATTATTATTATTATTATTATTATTATTATTACCTTACGGAAATTTTTAAAATATTTTTTCTAAGGTTTTCGTCATAATTTTTGACTTATATTAAGGCGAATGAATTTTTAATATTCGATATAAATTACTTTCATGAAAGACTATTTATTGTTTTACGAAAGCCAAAAATATTGAAAAAAAAAGTCGCTTAATGTACCAGTTGACATTTCATATTTTCTATTCAAAATTACACGAAGAAGACTCCTTCGAAGATTTTGCTACTAGATACGAGACTCTATAACGAATATTATAAATTAATTCACTTTAATATAAGTCAATAAATAAAAGAATTAAAACTTTGCACGAATTTGAAACAAAATATTTCTACAAGTTTTTAATAATTTAATTTGACTCCAAATTAACATGAACCTATAAGACACTCCTTCTAAATGCGCGTATTTTCAATAAACTTAAACACCATATCCGTTTTACCAATATTGTTAGCTGTGAATCGATAACTATAGTAAGCTCTTTACTATGTTATTGGCATGCCTTTACAGGTGATACATATTAAATTAGTATTTCTCTGTTCAGATGCATCTTGACCACAATCATCTACATACAAATTAAAATAATATATTGTAATTTCATAGAATCTATTACTCAGTGCATTGATGCTGTTAGCTGTGCATAAAATGACATCATTTGTTTCACTCAGATCACCTCTCACCTTGTGATTATATATAGAAACGTGGTATTTATAAAAAATACCTTACGTAATTTATGCAAAACTGCACTCGCTAAACGCTCGATGTTGTAGCCTTATAATATTAAATAAATTAGCGAAAACAATAAAAAATATATATTGGAAAATTTTTTGTAGAATCTGCGATTCGTTGCTCCGAAGAAATTTTGACTACTTAATAAAATATTTTCTTTGATATCCGAATTTGAATGCACGGTAAGTAAGCGCAATGCTTGATTTTATAAACAGGTGTCTCATAGCTAGTAGCAAAAACTTCGGGGAGTCTTTTGTCTTTTTCATTCCATTTTGAATAAAAAATATTTTTTAAACATGAGTGAAATGTCGACAGCTCCATTTTTTTTCGATATTTCTGTTTTATTTTTTTTTAAACATTAGATTTTCACTACAGTAACTCATACGGAATATTAAAAATTCATTCGCTTAAAAACAAGTCAAATAAAATTTTTAAAGAACTTAGGGTTTTAATTTTTTTGACCTTTATTATTAAAGCGAGTGAATTTTAAATATCCGGTTTAAATTAAGTTCATTAAAGTCCAATTTTCTACAAAAAATAAGCCAAAAATATTTTTAAAAAATGCAAAATTTGATGTCACTTATCTCTGTAAATGCTGACATTTCACCCGAAATGTAAAAAATATTTTCTATTCAAAATTTAATGAAGAAGAGTCTCCCAAAGTTTTTGCCACTATATACGAGACATCTGTATGTTTTATTAAGGCCATACATAGTAAAGGCTTTACTAGGTTTTTATTTGAGAATTAAGGGGTTGAAATGTTTATAGGTGGTTATTTACAGGGGGTGACCAATAGCGAAGACTGTATGAAGAATGATTTTGAAAAATCAGGAAGGTGCGGGGGGTATATAGAATATATAGTTTTAGAAGCTGTTTTAGGTGTTTTATAATTTTTTTAGATGATTCTTAAAGTTAAAGTTTTCAAATTAAAGTAATCTTAAACTAAAAATAACCTATAATAATGATTAATTAAATTAATTAATCATTGTTATAAGTTAGTTAGTATTAATAAAATAATTCGGAATTTAAAATATTTTTATCCATAATATGTTTAAAAAATCAATATAAGTAGAATGGAAAAATAGTTTACTTTTGTCGATGCGTCAATCGTTCATTTTTGCGTGTTGCGCGACAGCGGATCTATTTTGTTTTCAGTTGTCATGCGACAGTAAAACAAAATAATTTAAAAGTACCTATTTATAAAAAATCATATTTATTACATGGCACAGGCTCGAGTAAATTTAATTTTGTGTTCCTTTATTATAAATAAATAAATTAAAATTAAAAATGAACTATACACTTAATGTATATATGATGTTGCCATGGAAGAAGTAACTCTGTTTTGCTAAATTACGTAAAGTTTGCCTGAAAAATTAATTTTTTTCAACAGAGGTGTTTTAAATGTGACTACTTAAGAAGACACTGATTTATGCAGGCAGAGTTTAAAATGAATAAAAATGATTTTTTTAAGCGTTTTGTACATTAATGTGCAAGAAAATTATTCCGTTTAACGTGTGCGACGTAATGACCCTATTTTTCAAACACAAAAATGGTGAAATTTTATTAAGAAACTTAATTAATGTAAAAAACATATTTTTTATGATAAAACATTATTTTTTCGAAACGGAAAATATTTATTCGTAAAGAAAATACGAGACAAAAACGCTTCCACCAATCTTAACTAGTCTTTGACCTAACTGTGTTGTGTCTAACTCGCTTTTTCTACACCGTTCGCTAACGTTGATTCGGTGTAGAAAGTAGCGAAGCAAAAACACTAGGTAGATCACTCGTGGGCTGGCAGACAAAAGCCATTAAGTCAGTTTTGAGTATGAAAAACAAATTTTCAATCAAGAACCATTTTTCATTCAGAAAAATCTACTAATTTTAACTAGATATTTCACGGAGTAACAATATTTATGATTTCAAACCGAACTTGTGTAGGCTATCAATAAAAGTTTTAGTTTTTTTCAGTTCAAACTCTGGTTTTTCTGAATAAATAAGTAAAGAGTGGATTAGTGATCAAAGAGGAAATCCAAAGGATTACAATGACGGACGTCCAAGAATCTAGCATCATTCCAGAAAACCAGCTCTCTCACAATAATACAGGTAAGATTTTTACTCAATAACTAATTAAAAATAAATGTGTTAATACATTTATTTTCAAATTCAATAATTTACTTGAATTCCTTTTGTTTGTGGTCTAATATACTGTTACCGCTGATGTTTATTTATCTATATAATATAATTTCTGACAGGGGATTTTATTTAGTTACGTTATCTAGATAATCTCAAATCAGATTGTTAGAGAACAAAGATCGCTTAAAATCCATTGGTTTATTCTTCTTTCGTTTATGTTTAAAAAAAAGTAAGGGTGGTGTGCGGTAAGCGGCATCCTTTTTACACAACACTAGCGTCCTTGTGGTGATCGATATAACATTTTGTTAGTATAAGGTGCGAAATATTTTTATTATTACTTTTTTAACGTATTTTTCCGGATAAAATATAATAAATGTACCGTCACATCGTCGCAGCATTGGGCGACAAATGAAACATCTGAAATTAATTAAATTTTTATTTTGTGCGTAAAGTCACTGGACACAAACTATTATGAAATTTGCTCTAATTGTCACTACCGTGAGATTTCTTCTCGTCCCGCAGACAATTTCTAGAATATTCGCACATCTGTGATCGCCCTTATTCCCCATTGAACGCTTGGTAGATATAATTCGCACAAGTCACCGATTTTGCTTCTATGGGATCTCCGAACTGTCACAAAAAACTGTCCTTGCAATGGTGTCGTCCTGTTTACATATATACCGTTTCGAGTTTCCAGGCATTTCGTGAATTTATTCAACATTTCCTTTGTTTATTCTAGAACCTTCTAGTAATTCCATTTTATCTTGATTATATGTAATTATTTATATTTCTACATTCGTGACAATATGAAATCATTAGCGCTTTGTAAGGACCCGAAATTTTTTCATGTTATAATTTTTTCTGCATTGATTTTGAAGTATGAATGATAAACTGGAAATTGATTAGCAATTTATTAATAAATAATTAATTGATTATTCAATGTCCAAAGTCTCTTCTTCCTTAATCTCTCGTTATATATCACTCGTTTATGAACACTTGTAACGCTGGGTAACACGTATTTAACATTCACTAGAACATTCCATCCAATTCTCGCACGTTTTAATCGCTCTGGTTTATTTAGCCACTTAGGTACTCCGCTCGATTATTTGATTTATTAATCGCTTCGATTACCTCACGACTGGCCACACTGGCCATCGCCTCGCGGCTGACTTCGCACTGAGTGAGCTGTCAAACACGAATGAATGAATTCTAGTGTTTAGAAGTAGGTCCTCGTCCCTTCTCGGTTGTTCCAAGCGTTTCCCGAATGTTGTAGATCACCCTAGATTTTTATAGGCCCTTATTGGTCCCTCGATAGTGTTGTGATATATTGCAAGGAATTTGGACAGTGCGCAATTTCTTTTTTAAAATTAATAACATCCTTTTTATTTTGTCACTTACTACTTTTAATGGATTATAAATGACCTCGCGGTGCACCCAATTACGTGGAGAGAGTGAATACTCATCAATGGGAATATATTTGACGCGACCAACTTTCAACAACATTAACACTGCGTATGAAAAAGCTGTCCCCGTCCCAATATGGGTGATGCCCTCCTAATAAGCGAGCGCAGAGCGTACTCACCCATATGCAGTAATTGAATTAAAAGTGATGGGAAATGAAAGCTAATTAATGTCATGCAACGTCACCGTGTCGTGGAAGGGTTAGCTGGCACTCGTAAATCATGCATTATTCAAACTGACTGGGACAGCGACTAGACAATGTCGTAGCGTGTCTTATTTGCGCGAATAAAAATGAAATATACAAAAATTATTGTCCTGTTGTAAAGTTTTAACTGATAAATTCGCCTAACGGACGATTATTGGTATGAATCAGGTTATGATTTTGTAAAGGTTACAAATCTATGGTGATATTAATCAGTTTACGATTTTGTAAAGGTTACAAATTATTTTTGGCGTAGACTTTGGCTATAGCCGTATAAAATATATATTTTCAATTTTATCACCATCGTAAAAGTGTAATTTTTATAACTTTAGTAGTGTCACAGGATCGTGGCAGTGGGCGACAAGTAAAACACGAAAAAGTGAATCATTTTTTATTTATTTTTCAATTGGTTGAGCAACTTTGTAGATTGACATTTTTAAAAATTGATTTTATTATTTATATGTATCTACTTAATAGATAATCTATAAGTAGATACATACAAATAATATATATTTTTTATTTATTTAATCATGAAAATCACTAAACACGAACTTAACTGGAGCAGTATTATGTTGTTCCGACTAAAATGTTCAGAAATATAAAAAAAATGCAAACTTAGAAGTTGCTTGTATCTCCATGACTATGCTATTAGAACATTGTTGCTTGAACATTTTCGACTCATAATTTAGGCAGGAATACCTGTAAAGTATTGTGGACCAGCTCTGTCAAACCCTGTAAACCTGCTAAAATAATTATGCTAATAAAACTTGGAAATACTAGGTGGCAGATGAAAGCATGCTGAACATAGCGGAAATGCAACTGTTGGAAGGTCACGAATGAGGATTAAAGATTAATGTAAAGCTGAGATAAATATAATAGTTGAAATGAGGAAACACTTACTTGATGTAAAGAGTAACGCGCGTGCCGCTCGCGCTATCGTTTGCTCATCATTCCGTCTTTGACCTTTCGATCAGAAGCATTAAATATTGAATTCTTAAAGTAAACGTAAAGCTAAATTTCACGGGTTCCGGAAAACTGCTCGACAGCCGACTGTTGAAAAGCCACCTGACCGACAGCCAATTGCCCGGCAATCTACCTGCCGAACAGACTAACTGTCTGACAGCCGACTGCCCGATAACCGATTGCCCGACAGTCGATTACACGACAAGTCAACTTCGAGAAATTTTTAAATTATAAGATATGCTTTCGCGTGCGTTTACGAACACTTCATTTGTTAAAAACATCAAACTGATAAATTTTAAAACATAATTTTGAAGAATTTTTTTCCTGGTGAGTTATTTAAGAGTATTAAATTTTGTATCTATAAATTGATTTGAATATTTTGATGTGTTTTATTGTAACTATTGTTTAAAAAGTAGTTAGAAATCTAAATTGCATTTATTAATAAACGTTATTATTAGTAAACGCTAAGCAGTCTATACACCATCTCAAAATCAACAATCAACAAAGTTCTGTGGTTATTTATTAGTGGTTATATTTTCATAAATTTCGTTATTTAAAAAAAAGGTTGAGATATCACTAATTACGTTTACGAGGTTTTATAACCTACGCCCTTTATATACAGAACAAAGTCTTTTAGTGTTTTATATTAAAATATTACCTAGATTTTTAACAATTTTTTAAACCAATATTTGCAATTAAACACTTTCTATAAGTATTTTAAAATAGAAAAATCCACAAAATACAGTTTTAACTCGACTTGTTTGATGTTAACATGAGAAAATTTTCGCAAAAACATGCAAGACTAATATTAAAATAAAAAATCCGTCGGGAAGTTAGGCGGTCGGGCAATTGGCTTTCGGGAAGATAGCTTGTCGGGCAGTCGGCATGTAGGGCAATTGGCTGTCAGGCAATCTTCCGTCGGGAAGTAATAAATTCAGCGTAAATAGACTGAATGTAATTCACTATTGTTAACCTGTACCTTATGCCTTCCTTACATGCCGGAAGATTTTCTATCTGGACGATATAAAAATGAATCCTGGTTTAAGCAAAGTTGACGTGTTTTATTTTATTTTAATGTGTAAAACCACAAAGTTATTGAATTCTACCAAAATGTATGATGACTGAAAACGCATAATTTGTAGATAGTTATAATTTTACAACAAAACTATGATTTAAATCTTTTTAAAATGACTCTCCTAGGCATCGGAGGACCACGTGGTTAGGTCCCCGCTATCACTTCGTGCATGAACTAAATAAGTCAATACTTTGGCCTCATCGCTTTAAAATAGTGTACACAATTTTCTGTATGGGCACCTTTATATTTGCCGATAAACACTGCGAACCGGCGGCTTGTGTTAAACCAGATGTACGGCACTTATCTTGTCAACTTTATCGTTATAGATAAAAACGTCAAGTGTGTATGTACGGGTAATTATTTTGACTTCGTACGATACCAGGACTTAGGAAAATTATTCCAGTAAGTAGTAAGGTTTTTTTTGAGTGGAAGGAAAAAATGACCCGCATAAACTCAACATTTTATAACCCACTGTGTAGGATGTGTCGTAACTTTAATGGATATTGTCATAAAGACGTTGATATTTTCTCACAGAGGTTGTCGTATTTTACAAAGGCTGTTGCTGCATTTAGGTAACTTTGCTGTATGTGTTTAATGAATTTTAACCACATTACTTGTGTTTATTTCACTGCTTATTTAGTTAAATTTTTTATGTTATATGATCTTATACATGATTTACATTTAAAAAAATGTTGTATACATAATCTTCACTATTAAATAAGTGAATGTTTAAGTTACATACTTATGCATTCGCTAATTTAATTTTGCATTATAAATTGTCACGGGATTGTAGCTGTGAGAGACAAATGAAACACTAAAAACAATTAAAACCCTTATTTATTGCATAGAGTCATTGGTCATGGACAATTTAAATGGAGCATCGTTCTTTAATTCACATGAATTGTCGCTACAATATTTCACTCAGGTTCGCACTAATTCACGTCACTAGAATCTTTGCCGCATTTTTTGTATATCGCTTAATTTCGCACCTTACTACTCATTCGCGCCTGTCGCTTGTTTTTCGTCTTTGGTCACGCACGGCTCGCCTTTCTGTGGTATTAGCCCGCGCGCGCTCGTATTGCTTTTATACAAAAATGTTGGTTTCGCGAATGTTGTACTACTCCGTATTCTCAGAAATTTGTGGTTTCCTTCGAGAGTAGGGTAGTTGATTCTAGATTCATGTGGACTGTTCGAGTGACTTACATAATAATGCGTATTTACCATTGTTTTTAGACTTTCGTGACAATATTTTGTGGCGAGATAAAAAATTGTTTTTAAATTTTATATTATGTAGTTATTTATTACTGCCTCGGTTAACCTGCAACCTGTTTAATACGGTTCGATGTAATTAAAAGCCAACTCTGATGTGAAATAAAAAATATGTATTGAATCACATCAATCACAAGTCTCCATTAGAAAATTTTAACTGGATCTCGTATTACGGATGTATTTTTTGAGATATCACAATTGAAGAACAATTACAGATTTATAAATCTTAAATCTTAAATCACCATATTGATTTTTGGATTACGACAGCGTACGTATTAAGCGTATAAAGTGTTGGGTGCATAGATATCCATTAATGGAAATAATTTGTCGTAATTATTAGTTTTCATCGTATAAATAAAAGCGTAGAAAATTCCGCATACGTGCTTTTGGATATAACAATTGAGTGTGGGATATCTGCACTATAAACAATTGTTTTAAATTGAAGTAGGTAGTTGTACCTAAAGTTTAATATAAATACACAGACGAATGAGTCTAATAAAGATAATCTTCAAGATATACAAACGAACTACTGATAGGAAAACTTTTAATTTATCATATCTAATCCGCCTCCTCAATCATTAGTAGACAACACAAAACACTTTGTGATTTAGTTGGTGAAGAAGAAAATGCGTCACCTATAACTAGTTCTGATTCTATAACAGTCTGCACTAGGCGCTTGGCCCAGGCAGTATCAATCGGAGCGCGTAATACGTTTCGTTACCCTTTAAATATTTGCCTGTGACGGTCTTTCATTCCAACAAATAATTTTTTTATAGAATAGCCAATGGCGTGATCACGCCAAAAATATCGATACTTTTCGGAGAAGTGGCGCTTTTAAAATTTTTATTTAATTAATTTATTTATTTAATATATGGTACAAATACAGTTCTTATATATTTACATATTAAATTAACATTTTTTTAAAATACTTTATAGTCATGTAGACCTCATTAGTGAAGAGAAGCTCTTAAGTCTGATGAGGGAGCCACAGTTCTTATTTCTTATTATACATATGCGAGTTATTTATTAATACGGTAAGAAAGGTAAATTGATAATGAAGTATTGAAGTATTTTGAAAAAAGTAAATGTGCAAGTAATTTTATAAATCCATCACAGCAATGGAATTAATAATTATAAAAATAATTTTTCACCAGTATTACGATAACACGTAAATAAACATTATCATTGTATACCTACATCAGTACTATTTTAATTCGGAAAATACCTTTTTTGACCGTTAAGGTGGTGGCGGTTAAATTTTTTTGATAAAAATAAAAATTTCGAGTATTTTTGATCAGACCTTAATCTCTCGAATCAAAAATTTTTTATTTATCTATTTTAAAACGCGCAATAAAAGACTAAGCTTAAAATAATTAAAATATATCATTAGCCATTTAGTCAGAATTGACCTCAGAATATCGTCTTGATTGGGGCGTAGGTCAACGTGACGCCTCACAGACCTGTCCGCCCAATGTTTTCTTTACAGCCGTTTGACTTAATATACGGCCGGGATGTACATAGACGAGAGTGCCCCCAATATGTATCTACGTGTGTGTCACCCACCGGTGGGATACAAACATACGTCTGTGTGTGTCACCCACTGCTGCGGTATTAATAGTCGCTAGAGGCGGAATAATAGGGGACTGACACCGGCGGGAGATGCAGCCAAAATTGATCCGACGGTCGGGAAGATTTCTGCTCCGTTAACGTCAGTTGCACAAGCGACGGAATCCCGCTTTTTTACCGCAAACTGTCAAAATTTCTTTCTTCATTTGAATCTGTTTACATTTCTAAAGTTGTTCGAACACATACGTAGTGTAATATAGTCTTTTTATCACAGAACACCGAAGCGCCGATTGCCTGACAAGCTAACTTGTCACAAAATGCTCGAAAGACGATTGTCCGACAAGCCACCTTTCAGAAAAAAAAACACGTATTCTGTAATGATGCCTTCAACTATTAAAACCGCCAGACTGATAAATTTAAATTTAAAACAACATTTTAAATAATTTTTTTGGTTGTTTATTTAATTGTTTAAAAATAATTAATTTCAAACCACACCTATAAATTGAATACTCTGATGTTTTTTATTGCAACTATTATTGAAAAAAGTAATTTAAACTTTCTATTTTATTTATCGCTTGTATTGTAATTTAATAAATGTTTACTTATATGGGACCGCACTAACCTCCCCACATACTGGAATAAACACATAAATAAATCGTGTTTAATAATAAAACATAATAGAAAAGCTTAGCAATGTGTAAACCCTCTCAAAGGAGGAACAACAAAATCAACGTGCGTGACTACTTATTTAATGGTTATGATTTCGGAAATTTTGTTATTTTTTAAATAAAAGGCTGAGATAATATTAATTACGTTCTGAGACTTCATAATATTCCAAATAATTTATATAAATGTTATAAATTGAAATAACCCACTAGAAAATATATTGCAGTTTTACATTGATCGGTTTGATGTTTTTAATAGGAGACAAATTTAAGTATATTTTCGAAAAAATATGCAAATACAAATCTTTAAAATGAAATATTTTATGATGGGAAGTTGAGCTGTCAGGCAGTTGGCTTTCGAGAATTTGGCTTGTCGAGCAGTTGACATGTCGGGCAAGTGGCTGTCGGGCTAATGGCTGTCGGGAAATCGGCTGTAAGAAAGTAGACTTTAGTACTATAATAGTGACAAAATAACTCATCGTGTGTATTTCACAAAATTTGGTTTAGCGTAAATTACATATACTGTATATTTTTCAAATAAAAAATTTGAGTTTTGGTTCAATAATCTGACTAATTGTATTTTATTTATCGTTTTTGAGGGTTAACACAAAATTGCAAAAAAAAACACAATCACATCATTTATGCTATTTTAAATTAGTGTTAAACTACTTCCCTTTTTTGGTAATAAATTATATTTTCAACATAAAAAAAGTTTTGAGGAAAAATAGGTAGTGGTTGCAATATTGGCCGAGCATTGCAATATTGTAAAAAATGTTATATGCAAATGAACTTTAAAAAATTTCCTCCCTTTAAAAACAGTAAAAAATGTTCCCTATTTACCTAACGACCACTTGTTCGCACCAACTCGTAACACTACGTAACAATGAAAAGTCACGATCAAGAAGCAAATAAATCTCAACCTCTTCGTAAAAATAAACATTCAAATTGTCAGATTCACATGCACTTAGCATATCGACAAACTAAACATTTTTACTTATTCTCTATACACACACATCTACAGTATTCTATCACTGCGGAGTGCTTGATGTTCCATCCGCGCGACAATTTTTCTATTGAGGCAGCATTTTGACAAATTTATGTGCTTTTAATGTTAAAAATTAAGGCACCGTATACAAAAGAAAATCGTGTCAGTACCTATCTTAATATAATGTTAGTATAATTTTGAGGAACTAACGAAGCTAGACGCGTTTCTTGTCGTCGTGCAGTCGGGAACTATATTGAGATGACCTGAATGTAGGACACTTAGAGTAATGAGTAATACTCTTATTTAATCCGAGCCCAATTTTAAAAGCTCGTTGTTTTTAGTAAGTGACTACTGCTTTGCCTACTAAAATAAAATCAAAACATTGTTTATCTACACTAGTATTATAAAGAAGTAAAGTTGTATGTACTAACAGTACTAACAGTAAGAGATATATGAATACTTTCTATAGAAAAATTGTAGAGCTTAAAAAGGCCTGTAAGAAAGTTCTCCGTAACAAATATCTAAATGTTAAGGATTTTTTTAATACCTACCTTTATTTAATTTAATCTGTTTCAAATTAAATTGCCAAGAATTAAAAGTGCAAAAATTTAAATAAATAACTTATCTTGTACTTTAATTTGCATATTTTCATTTACATTCTTATTTCCTAGTCACCTATAGCTATCTTGCTTAATCACGAATTGATAAAATATGACTAAAATATATATTTAAAATTAATTTTAATCTGTCGGAGATAATTAAAGTAGGCAATGTTCATCAGATCTTTTCAAAATAAATTTGCTTTACATCATGGAAATTTTACGTGGATAAAAGTTGCCTTTTACACAACACTATTTGGACGAGTAGTTTAGATTTAACGATCGTATTTTTGCTAAAATAAGATAAAATTTGTATATTGATTTTTCACTGATGCTCTTATAGTATCAAACTGAATTCCATTTGGGCAAATCTGAGGGCATAGCTAGTAATAAATAAAATATAAAAATAGTCTTTGGAAATGTAAAAAAAAAAATTTTTAGTATAACAATACCAATCGAGGCTCTTTCTAGAATGATTAATAACTACAGCAGGATCTAATCCATTAAGGCGATCGTCTGGCAATGCGAGGTAAATTCACCACTTTTTCTCATAGCTTCTCTTGCATTCTTTGTGGAAAGAATTCCGTATATTTTAAATACAAATATCTTTAAAGGCTCTGGGCCACCCTATAAAGACTTCCATACACGTTTCCTATATAAATAGCTACATCTCTGTGAGTCTTCTATAATTTATAATTATCCCTCTGCGAACTAAATCCAGTAATTGTGTTATCAGAACATATATATAAAAATAGTGTTAAAAGTATGTTTTGAGTTTGTTTTCATTTTTACTTATTTTTTTTAATAGAGATGCGAACACGGAATACGTGTCACATCAATATTCTTACTATTTTCTAACTAAGCTAACGCTTATGCTATGAAAATAGGACTAACTTGCTGGTCTGGAGTAATGTTTGAACCCGCGACCTTTGGATCACGAGGCGAGAGTCCTAACCACAAGACCAACAAGCTACTCTTTTAATTTTTTAAATGTTACAATTTTTTTTTTTAAACGGTGGATAATTAATTGTACATTAATCTTATATTCTGTTATAGAATACATTCTTGTTTGAATCTTCTTCCCCAATTTATCATTCAATGTTTTTATATTGTACTTTAATGTCACACTGGGACATGTATCAGGGTGATTAACGACCTCTTGATAATCTATATGATAAAAAATAAAGTTTTTCGTGTTTCGTAATTAATTTAATAAAATGCGGAGCTGATTTTCTTTTTGGCAATCCATCAACTCAGAGACAAGGTAAATTTTGAAACCCGTGTTCAAAACGCGAACAGATAATAAGTGTGTATCTGTAATATTAATCGGTTGTAGGGCCTAGCACTCTTTCACCGCTCTGTTTCTTACGCTGTATCTATTAGTTGGGTTTACTGGTAGTTCAATTTATCTTCGCATTCTCCGTTTGCCCTTTCCGTGTTCTCCTGCAGACTTTATTCCTTCTGGCACTGACGAAAATCTATTTAGGCAGTCTTTCGTTTCCTATGCCGAGAACATGTCCAAGTCAACTTAGCTGAGATTTCTTTTATATGGAGCCATATAACTCAGCCACAACGTCCTTTAGGGAACAAATGTTTTCAATTATTTCATCCACTGTTGTGATTTCGTCTCCCATGGCCACATGAAACGGCAATTTCAATTTCACTTAACCACGTTCGGCACCTTATTCACTCATTGTGTTTTTTTTTTTATTACGAATGTCATATCCGTCTATCTTTGCACACCAATTTTACTTCAGTGGTATATTATTTCACTATTTATTGTATAATACTAAGTTTATTTGTATTTTTTTAAAATATTTTTATTCATTAAGCAACTCGACATAATAAGAATCCATCCCTGGGATTTCATATATTCCGCCAAGCGACTAGTCGGCGAGCTGTGGTAGATTTCGTGGAGTGACTTTCATTTTCTCTTATATTTTCACACAAAGTATATCATTTTAGTGGATTGCTCCATGAACATTGGTCTGCTACGTGGTATTTTCGTGCTACATGCCACTCTAA
>JADDOH010020136.1:0-25096 GCA_016648135.1 Agrypnia vestita | reverse complement strand
GTTTACAAAATGAAAAACTTGAAATATCGCGTATTTACGAGTACGAGTTCCACCGTGGCACCAGTGCTGCAGAAACGGCTCGAAGGATTAATGATGTGTATGGCGACGGTGCCGCAAAAGAAATCACAGTGCGTTTTTGGTTCCAACGTTTTCGTTCTGAAAATTTCGACCTGCAGAACAAGCCCCGTGGACGGCCGGAGACCAAAGTTGATAATGAAGAATTAAAGGCTATTGTGGAAGCGGATCCATCGCAAACCACATCCGAGTTAGTTGCAGGCTGCGGTGTTAGTGATAAAACTGTTTTAATCCACTTGAAGCAAATTGGTAAGGTGAAAAGCTTGAAAGGTGGGTACCTCACGAATTGAGTGAAGCAAATCAACAAACGCGCGTTGACTGCTGCGTTGCATTACTCAACCGGCACAATAATTAAGGGATTTTAAATAGAATCATTACCTGTGATGAAAAGTGGATCCTGTACGATAATCGGAAGCGCTCATCGCAATGGCTGAACCCTGCCGAACCAGCCAAACCAGGCCCCAAGCGAAAATTGACTCCAAAAAAGTTACTTGTGAGCGTTTGGTGGACTAGTGCTGGTGTCGTTCACTACAGCTTTCTTAAATCTGGCCAGACGATTACGGCAGATGTCTATTGTCAGCAACTGCAAACCATGATGGAAAAGCTAGCTGCTAAACAACCGAGGCTGGTTAATCGCTCTAGGCCACTGCTGCTTCATGATAACGCTAGACCACACACTGCACAACAGACGGCTACCAAATTAGAGGAGCTTCAATTGGAATGTCTAAGACATCCACCGTACTCTCCGGACCTTGCCCCAACAGATTACCATTTTTTCGAAATTTGGATAACTTCTTGCAAAGGAAAAAATTCAACTCCGATGGGGCAGTCCAAACCGCCTTCAAAGATTTTATTGATTCCCGTCCGAATGGTTTTTTTAGTAAAGGGATCGATGAACTACCTATGAGATGGCAAAAGTGCATAGATAGCAACGGTACATACTTTGATTAAATAAATATATTATAATAAAAAAAAATCGGCTTTATGTTCCTCCCATACTAAACGTCAATTTCATATGTAAGGACCTAATGTTTAAATAATTGATTATTTGCATAAAATATTTTTTTTGCAAAAGAAAAATCCACTAATCGCGAGACCGGCTTGTGAGTGGATATTTTTTGTTAACATAACAAAGTAACATAAGTTTTAGATTTATTGGAGTATTTCAATTGAGATATTTTAAGTATGTTCAAATTTTTCAAGAACACATAACTGGATTTTATCCCCAGGGGGACATTATTAATCAAGATACATATATATTATAGATGTCACATAGATGAAGTTTATTTAGGAAAATAGGTATGCAAGTCTTTTTGAGTGTTCATTTTTTGAGTGTACGACCTATCGTACGGCTGGCTCAAGTGATCACTTTATACAATGTTAAATTCGCCAATTCCATCCATGACAGACTACCATGTCTATAAAATTTTTGGAAGCTGTATTAATCTTAACTTTGCACACCTTATTCTATATGTGAGTTGTATTTTTATTACTGCCCTCTGCAGTTTTGAAAATTTGTTCCCATAAACTAGTACAGATGTCGCCGTTGGTATAAGATATCTTTATTTTTAATTTGGTGTTTTTAAAGCAATACACTTTTTCATAATGATTTTATATCCTAGAAGTTGCGCATGCAGCGTGTAGCGGAAATGCAATACCAGAACTAACGACGCCATATTGAATTATTTTCAGCTATCAGATTCTATTTACATGCGAGATCACGAATGTTTCGATGATTTTTTAAGAAATTTTTTGTTTGTCGCCATGCCAAAAACGATTAAAAGTGAAATCTGTGAATTTATTTATTGCAAAAACGACGTAATTCAGATATTCGCTTTCAAATTTTTTTTTAATAATTGTCAGCTGTCAGATTCTGTTTGCATAGGAGTTCACGAACGTTTCGATCGTTTTTTAAGTTTTTGTTTGTTGAAGTATAACTTCTACCGCGCGTACATGAGCGCATACACGCACGATTTTTTTCTACTTTTGACTTTTTGTCTTATTATCTCATTTTCTTTTCTTTGGGTATTGTATTCTTTGGGATATTTCTGAGGATTTTGATATTTCTGAGGACACAAAAAATACAAATTTTCTTAAAAAACTTATAAAAATAAGATTTTCGATATTATGTTCTGACCCGTTTCGGAACTGGAGTAGGTACAATTTGTTATAAAGTACTGACTGCACGTGGCTAATATTTAGTTGGATGGCATAAATCAGTCTACAACGGTTTATTTATTTATTATTAAATTAAGAAAAAGAAGAAGAAGAACATATTATGTAATAATTTATTTATGTTTAGAATAAAATGAGCATATGTAAACATACATTTATATATAAAATCTCTAATTCCTACTATTTTCCGCTGTCATTTTGCAGCTATTCTTTTTTCTGTACTGTACGTCCAATTAGTGACGTCATCAAATACAACACAATAGATTAAGTGTCACTGAAAAGTACGCTTTTATACCACCATACTAGGGTGGCTTATAAATTGTTCATTTCTAATTTTATTGACACGTAATTTATATTTTCAAATACGAATAATGTAATCCATATATAGTGATGTTCGAATAAATCCAAAGCATGAATTACTATTATTGTAGAATCTTCAGAATAAAACGAAGTCCTTGTAAAACTAATAAGGACAAATATTTATTAAAAACAAACGGAGCTTTCATCGGGACAAAAAAGTCCTTAATAGTCTTCAATTTTTTGCGTTTGATTTTCAAGAAATGTTATGTTCTGATAAAATCGCAATATCTACAACTAATATGTTATTTAATATAACTTATTTACCCTCTGGCACGTTTCTCCGAGGAGTATAGGCAGAGCACCATAGGCACAATTCTAACCCCATTCACATTCATATGTCTTCCCATGCAAGCTCGTCGATTACCGAGGCTTCAAACAAGATCATCTTTCAGTATTTGATTAACCTGGTCACACTAATTTTTTTCTGATTATTTTATGCAGTGTTAATGGCGAATTTTGAACGAGATTTACAGAGCTTTCTCAGTAATGTGCGAATTTGGTTTATTTTAAGCATTTGTTATACGTTCTAATGACAATTAACCGCATACTCGATGATAAAAAGTTCGCTTTTAAACTACATAACTGTGTCATAAAGAATATATCCAGGTTAGAAACCAAAGAAACAATATCGTTATATTATCTTAAGATCGGATATGATAGGATAGGACGAAATAGAAGTAACAAAGTTATTTATGTAAACGTAAAGATATCATACGTCAATATTTCAGTCATTATAGAAAAAATATCGACTTTAATTCAATATTTGGATACTTTAGGTAAAGCAATTTGTAAATATATGTGAAAAAATTGTTTTTTACCAACATTTTAAATAATAATTGTATTTATTTGATACAATATTAGAACAGTCACTGTTCCCTCTAAATCACTTGGTAGAACAACAGAGATGAATACCTTCAGAAAAATAATAGGCAAGACTACGCGATAGAATGAGAAATACCACGATCAGAAAAATGTGTGATATCCAAGATGTTGTCACATGAGGGAGACAAAGGAGAAGGTATTGAATAGACCATATGAAAATAATGGACTCCCAAAGCCTACCACACCTTGCCCTACATGGGAAACCAGAGGGAAGAAGAATCCCTGGAAGAGTCCCTAAAAGATGGGAAGACAGCCAAGAGTCCGCATCCCAGAGGCGGCAAACTCTGCACAAACAAGCCCTAGTGGCCTTCAGCCAGTATAAGAAGAAAAATTAGGTCAAAATTGACATAATTCTTATGAAACCGCAAACCAACGCCAATAGACTCGAATCCGTGAAAATATTAGGTTAAGATTTCGAAACTCGTTGACATTTTTGTTGTAGAAGCACACCTGAATTAAAATAATATTTAGATGTGGAATGTGCATCATCGCCTTGAATTAGTTTCGTTCTATTGAATTAGTACGCTATTTTATTAATTTTTGTTTATACTTATTTCTAATTGTTTATTTTTTAAATATGTTGTTATTTTTTTTTGCTTGTTTTTAATTATTATTGTATAACGTGTTTTTTATCAGTATAGTTTATTAAAAAATAATATTTGATATAAGGTATCGTTAAAGAATACTTGCACCACCTACATATGGGGGTTCAAAAGCAAAGCCAGCAGTAGGTACCCCGCAGAGGTGTTTCTGAGATAAATACAAAAGACTTGTCACTACTCAAGGAAACTTCTCTGGAATCTATGAAACCTACATCATATTAGAAATATGTTTTTAAAAACAATTGCAATCTCAGTTTTTACAGGCTAGTGTATAAAAAAGTATTATTACCAAATAGTGGTCATTGCTGCTTTTGCTATTTATATAATTGGACATTGCTGACTTTGCTGTGATGTTTCAATCAAAAATAGATATCAATTCTCACTATAGCAGTTGTAACTTGACAGGTTCTTGGGGGTTGGTTGGTTGAGGCGGATATTGCTGCCTTTGCTTTTTATATTACAAGGATATTGCTTTCTTTGATATTAAAGAAACAAAATCTTCTTCTTCTTTCTTGCACCGTCCCAACTCATTGCCTAGGTAGACTGTATCTTCTGTTCTGGGTATCTTTTACATAGGCCATTTCTCTGTAGTATTTTGGAGTATTGAGTCCTCCAGGAGTTCTTTGGTCTTCCTCTGGATGACTGTCGATGAAGCTCCATAGACATTGCCTGCTTCACCAGTGTGGTCTGGTGGTCTCCATCTCATGTGCCCATACCATCTCAACTGTCGTTCTTCCAGCTTACTGTTTATGTCCGTAACACCTAGGCTACCGCGAATGTAAATAAAAAAAATATGTGCTTAAAATGTGGGAGTTTCTAACTGCGTGTGAGAAGTGGTTTGAGTTGTTTCGCGGTTTCTTTACACGTTCAGGGATGAAAAGCTCCAGTGAAATGTGCGTAAATAAAATCATCTGGTCGCTTGAACCCCGCCTGGCTGCCGGATCGATGGCGAGCGGGAGGGGTCGCCATGGCGACGGGCGGCGGCAGGACGCCGGCCAGATCAGCTGGGAGCGCTGTTGATTCATTAAGCGGTGAATGGAAGACGCTCTAAATATAAAATGGCCTCTTCCTGGAGACCGCGGTCGGATCCATAAATAATAATGAGGTTCGTGTCGGAATGAATGAAGCCCGCGGTAGATAGCATCTTGTAGGTAAGCGTGATGCATTGACCTATTCTATTGTGTTATTTGGTGATTATAACCCCAACACTGGAAAATCTAGTAAAATCAAGACATGTGTCAAATGTCAATGTTTCTATCATTGTGACGAAAACTCGCATTCGTAATCAAAGGTTGAGAACATGACTGTAAAACATGTTTTTCATGGGGATAAACGTTGCACGAGCTTACTCAGTGCACCATTTGATTCAGTTTCAGTGCCGATAAATCGGCGTTTATTAGCTCAATAACTTTTATAACAGCTTGCATCAAAACACATAATTAATGTTAAGAATATTTACAGAGTTTATGAATAAGATAGCAACAAATACAATATACATTTTTTTGTATGCAGGCCTTGTCTTTATCTTTACAGATTGCAACAGAAGGATCCCATCTACCACTTACTATGCAGAGTATTAAGCAAGGGAGTCGTTTGTAGAAAGGACTACTAATCATCTTTTCGCTGACAACTAACATCTCGCTTTTTTATAAAAAAAAATTATTAACATAATTATTTAGTTCCACATATAATGTTGTGTGGGCTAATATAATATGATTTCACTTAGACATATTGCATTCCATCTAATCATCTAAAAGTTTTTACTTTTACTTTAATTTTAATAAAATTTTTGCACTCAGTTTAAACCTCCTTATATTCTCCGTGTTTTGAATTTCCTTTGGCAGGCTATCGAAGATTTTTATACCTTTATACATCATACAATTTTGTGAGCTGTTTTTCTTTTTCTTCGGTAGTCTTATGTTGTCGCTTTCTCTTGTATTGTAAAAATGAAAATTCTTATTCAGCTTTTTATTTGCTTTTTTCATGTGCTTGAAAGCTGGCACAGAAAAAAAAGCGTATCAGTGTTAATTGTTTGATGTGGTATATAAAGTGTTCTTGTGTCCATACCCATGCATTTTACCACCTATACCTACTGTGCCTTTACATACATACAACGGGCGCTTATTGCTTTGGTATGTGACAAAAATGTGACCGACCTACAAACGGTAAGAATCGACCAGAAAACAGCCCGTCAATTATGACAGAAAGTTCTTTTATTTTGACATTTGATAATTTGACGATTGACATAAGGTTAAAAATTTATAACCATTCTTCTATCTTTGATTTTCGTCCTTGTCACAGAATCGGCACTTAGTCCTTGTCTTTGAAAACCATTTATTCCTTCTCGTTACTGATGCCAGTTTCATATCCTTGTCACCGAAATTTTGACCTTCATCAATAACGGAAACTCGTTTTTCATCGTTGTCACCGTAACTCTACTCTACTCTTCATAAATTTCACCGAAACATCTAATGTTTAGAGGTTCACATTGTGTTCGTTCCCGCGACTATGTAATATGTATCTTGGGGGAAAACATCTAATAACTTTAACGACTAAATTGCCTTCCGTGGAAACATCGCAAATTCGTGTTAGAATACGCCGTGTTGCGGGAAAACTGTAAACGAAATTAGATCTAAATTGCAATCTCACCAATACGTTCATTATACACAGTATAAATGCTTTTCAAAGACTGTAACTTGATCTGTGATGAGGATAACAAATCAGTAACAAATAATCAGAATAATAAACTGAAAAATATCCACCTTTGTAGGTACTTAACACTTCGATTGAATCGTCGTCGACCGGTTTCGATACCACTGTATTCGTCAAAGATGGTAAGATACTGATCCCTGCCTCAGTATTTAATTAATTCATTTATGTGCATTGGAATATCCTTAAAATTTCTTCGGAATCTTCAAGAGATTTTAAAAGAGTCAAAAACCCGTCAAAAATAACGCACTTTTTTCGACCGCGAGCCGTCCAGCGTAGTATTAGTGACGGACATTATTACACAGAAAATTGTGTTTTTGCTTTTAATGCCTGAAAGATACATAGCTCATCATTATTTGCGCCGTTCGGTAGCGTTAGTGACGGACATTGTTACAAAGAGAATTTATATATATATATATATATATTGTAGTATCGATTTAAAATATGTAAGTATTATTGAACCGTGGAAAATATATAGGTACCTGCCTGTTAGATAGCTTAAGCTTGGTTGATTCTTTAAAAAAAATTAAAGTTTTTAGAATTGTCAAATACTGACGTAAGGGTTAATTTTTCTGGCATAATTCAAAATGTGACCAAACAGGTAGTATTATATTAAATCTTACCAATATAATAATTTCGGCTGTAGAATATACCCGAAATTATAACATTAATCAAAATCTGTAGAAAATAAATTATTTCGTATGTAATTACGTAATTTTAGTTGGCACCTGGTTATTAAGTAACGGAGTGTTATGTAAAATTTAACACACCCAACTTTTTGGTGAATTAACTTCTCATTTGCGCCTCGCTTGTACCTTTATCGCAATTTGATGTTTTTCCCGATATTGTGGCTGAATGATTCCGCGTAATTTTGTGAAATCTGATTATAATATTATTGACGTGAAAACATCTTATCTCGCCTCCTCCCCCCCACTCCTTATTTTTCGTACTAGAATAACATCTGAAAAATATGTGACGTCATACAAGCAAAAAAATACACATTAATAAAAATTCTTGGAAACAAATATTAATTAAGTAATCCTGTTTTTATTTTTCGACTGCTCTATATACCTACAACTTCATATCAATACTTTTACTATTTTACTTGTTTGCGCGCTGTAAACTTGTTTCTTGAATCTGTAAGACAGTCGTACTGAACTGAATATTTTCTTACTGAAGCCGTATTATATTCGGACTGTCTTTAAATTTGCAAGTTTTATGAAGTTTGCAAAAAAATTATCATACTATAGCAAGTTTCTTCTCGGACTATGTTTAAGTTTAAAATATTTTAGACATATTTGCCTTAGTATAATATATAAAGTATGTATATTGGTATATTTTCCTTTTTTAATCGGTATCAGCATAACCTAACTTTATGACTACTGCGCACCATTGCTACACAAAATACAATGCAAAGTGACCGTTTTCTAGAAAATGAAATTGCACACGTTGTAGAGATTTTCTTTTGCTGATAATCTCAAAGATTACCGTTTGAAATTGGTAACGTACCGACATGTGTGCCCGGCGTTCGATGTCATAGCGACGTCACTTAGAAGCACACATGACTAAAACTATTCATTTTAAAAAGTTAGATAAAGTAACCCATAAAAACCAAGTTTTTACAATACTCTCTTTCTCATTTTCGGTTTTCGCGTCTACCATACGCGTTGAAATATCCATACAACTTGAATGAAAAAAACATTAAAAATTTGAAAAATCCAAAATCATACTATAATTATTAATTTTTTTAACGAAAATTTGACAGATCTTCTTGATCGTCGCCATGAGTCTGCTTGCAAAGTTTCAGCTCGATTGGATCACGGGAAAGGGGTTAAAAATCGATCCAAAGTTTTTTCGACGGCAAGCCGGCAAGCAAGCAAGCAGACGCCACGAGTTAATATAAAGGGAGTAATAATAAAAAGTAACCCATAAAAACCAAGTTTTTACTATACTCCCTTTCTTTGTAAAATATAACAATAATTAAAGACGAATTAAAACATATAACATAACACTAAACTTACAGAAATTTAATAAATTTCTAAAATGTCAGATGTTTTGAGATGTCAAGATTTTGATAGATTCAATTATCATCAATATAGTACCTTATGAATTTCCAGCGTCAAATGATTTAGTCAAAATCAGATTTGAATAATGTAGAATTCTTCAAAACTAAGCAGAAATCTAAAAGAAATAAATTATTATTTGATTTTTTCTCAAAAAACCCAATTTTGCTGTCATCTGTGAACCAATTGTTTTGTAAATTTTCGAAATTCGTAGTGATGTACCTATTATACCGACGGAGTAATTCAAATTTAGAAAATATTCCGCGACGTTATCGGGCCGCCATAATCAAACTTTTCTAATGATTCCAATTTGAAAAAACCAATAAAATTTCTAAAAATCCGAAATAATACTATAATTATTCATTTTTTTTAACGAAGATTTGATAGATCTTCTTAATCGTCGCCACGAGTCTGCTTGCCAAGTTTCAGCTCGATTGGATCACGGGAAAAGGGTCGAAAATCGATCCAAAGTTTTTGTTGACGGCAAGCAAGCAGACGCCACGAGTTAATTTAAAGGGAGTAAAAAGTAGGAATTACTGTTATTTGACAATTAAAATACAACAAGCATGAAACGGGGCGCGAAGCAAATGTCTTTGACTTGGTGTTTACAGGATGTTTACAGGACTACAGACTACAGGAAGCCGAGAGTTGCATCAAAAGATCTCAAGAGAGCGTAATTCCTGTCTCAGAGATTGTTTTGAGACGAAAATATCCTCCACGAAGACGGGCCGCGATTGCATTGAAACAAAAAGTAGGTACTTGAATTAAGTGAGCACCATTCTCATATTGTGATGTCAGCATTGCTTATTGGTAAATTTATAATATCCTTTCTGTTGCAGTCATCCATCTGTGCGAAAATATCACCAGTTACATAATACATATGCACTGACTTCATAATACAGTGTGTCCAAGATATTTTGGTCTTATAAACTTGAGTAATTTGAGTAGTAATCTGAGTCTTATAAATTCAATATTAATCAAGTCTTATATTTCAAATATACCTATAAGTATATACAGATTTTTTGAGCCATTGCAAGTAGGAGATTAGAAGCAAAAACTTACCATATTACGAGAATCTCAGGACTCATAATACACAACGTTTCTATATTGTCGATCGTTTGGTATTTTTTTAAAAATAGAGATATGAACACGGAATACGTGTCGCATCAACATTCTTACTATTTTCAAATTAAGTCAATGTTAAAAAGTATGTTGATCAAACAGTCAATTTTATTTCATCTTTAAAGGGCACTCAACATTAACAGGGCTTATGCTCTTTCAAAATCGGAGAATCTACCGTATTCTACCATTATGCTAAAAGCAAAAGAGGGGTATAAAAATGAAACCACCAATACGCAATTGGAGATTTTATAATTTTATTTTTATTTAAAAAAAAAACAGGTTATTTTTGACCCTGATAAACATACGATGTGTCTAGGAACAAGATGTACGGAATTTTTTTCCATCGGCTCTTAAAGTTTCGTTGGCGTTTTCGTAAAACCGTTTCCAATCAATGATTTATAATGAGTTGTCATGCTGTCATGTTCGAAAAAATTAGGCCAACATTTCGGCCTCCTTAACCCAATTTTATTTTCGGCGGTATAACCGCCCCCAGCGCCGTACCTGTAGGGATGTGTATCCATCCCCATAGACATGACAATCGATATTCCCTCGCGACCCGTGCCTGACACGCGTCGTCCTACACTTTGTATACAGAACGCCGTATAAATGCAGGCATACCCGTGTACACAGGTATTCGTAAAGAATGTAGAAATATTTATAAGTTGGGCCATACACAAAGCTACGCACGCAGCCGTGCACAGATCACGCATCAATCACACCTCACTATCATTTCCGTGCAGGGATGGAATATAAATATTTAGCGCAGTCATGGAAACACGAATTAATTAAAACATTCGTAAAATACTCTTAGATCGCTATTCATTGAATGCTTCCTTACACAAAAATACGTTCAGTTCCGACCTTATTTAATACTTCCCAAGTACAGTGGTATAGAAATATAAGAGATCATACAATCCGCAGCCTCGTAAAAATTATTTTTATTATTTAGAAAAATATACAGGAAAATCTTACTACCAAAAAATATAATTGGTAATCACAGTTCTCCGGATTGGAAAAATTTCGTAAATCTTTCTTATTTCTTTTGGCAGAGAACTATGTTTTAAAATTAAACGTTTATGTTGAATATGCGAAAATTCCATTTCGTTTTATTATTTTAAACGATCCGATTCACTCTATGTTTTCGGATAATGTTAAAACATGGTTTACTTTTCCTTTAGTACATGCTTTATTTGACAAGAAAATTCTTTTTTTTTTACTTTGTTCAAAAATATAGAGTAAAATGAATTTTTTAAGACAGTAAACCAGAAGAATTTTTGCAGATTCGACAGTAGGTACCTACACGTTGGGAATTTACGCTGTTAGTGGGTGTGTGGCAGAATTTTACCTAGCTCAACGAATCCTTTTATAAAATTGGGGCATCATTGGGAAAGGTGAAAAGAGTGGATGCAGCTTCAAGGAGAATGTATTAAAAAATAAATGTGTTCAACTATACACGAATGAGATTTTTCATTAATCTTTTAGCCTACCCTAGTAGAAATGTGATATAACCAATCGTTAGAATCTACAAATCAACAGTCTTTGATCAGCGTCTTCTTCCAGTCTTTACGTAATTGTACTCAAATCAGGACTCCAGACGACAGCATAGAAAGGATAGAAATTTTCAGAAAATCACTAGAGAAGACAGAAAAAAACAGGTGAGCTAAAGTGCAGACCAATTTGAAGGATATCATTGGCACCGCTGAAAAGTCAAAACCCAAAATCAAGCCCAAAGTACAAGTAGGATGGTCAGAACCTGCCACCTTCCCTTCGATATTGTCATCTTGGTATTCGTTCTTCTGACATTCGCAAGACGTGTCTAAACAACCTGGAAAATTCCATATCGAGGATCTAACTTATTCGGTATTTCTCACTCGGTAAAATACCATAATATTACATCTGCTATATCTACTAAGATACCTCATTTTAACGAGGAATGCTGCGTTACAATTTTTTCTTGTGCATATTGATTAAAATACCAAGCGAGTTAAATGAAGATACCCACAAACTTTATTCGTTATTATATCATATTGTACTTATTCCGCCATCTATATTTTTCCGCGAAAACTATTATCAACTTGTTGCTTTATTTTCCTTCCTTTAAAGCTTCGAAAAGAAAAGTGAAATATTGCAGAGTACTGTTTGTAGGTGGTTGCGTCTCGGATAAAGCTTTGGTATATGAATGTTAGAGGTTGATAATTTTGCGCAAACCGTATTAAAGAAATTCGGAAAAATTCTCCGCGATGATAGGCAGAGCGGATAGAGCGCCAAATATCTATATAAATTGATAAATTGATGTTTCAGTCCTGATACGCACTGTTACCCCATCCTTATAGTAAAAAATGAAGAAATTAATATTTTTCATAAGATCATTTAAATTTACTCTAAAAAAATTTTTATAATATGCCAAAGTTGAGTTATTTCGTTTCTACTATAGTTACGAGAGGAGCTGTCCCTCTCGCCGTCAGGTATATTTAATAACGCAGTTATTATTATACACCTAAGGATGATAGAGACTGCACCCATATAAACTCAGTGACAAAATAACTCGATATGTGGAGATATATTACAATGTTTTGTTTAGTGTAAAATAAAATAATTGTGTCGCATCACAAAATAATTGCTATGTCAATCAACAATATTCATTAAATCAATTTTTATTTAAATTCCATAAAAAATAAGATACTTTAACAATTTATTTTGTTTAATTTCACACTTTGGAAAACGTTGGAAAAAAATGGGTTAAATTTTCTGCATGATTTTAATAATTTAATTTAACTTATTCAACAACATAAGTTACTTTAATCATAGTCCAACGCCTTACAGAATGTGTCCGAAATATTGAAAAACAATGTAAGCTTTGATGTAACTTATATCCATGACTATTGATATTGGAATATTGTTGCTTGAACATTTCGACACACAATTTTGGCAGGAATCTACCTGTAAAATATTATGGACTAGCTCCTTTACACTCTGGATTATGTTATGGCTGTTCACGTGTTCACGTCTAATTGAAAATATTGTAAAAAAAAATTGTAAACAATTCCAATAAATATACAGAGGTGGATTTGAGTAATTTTATGCAGTGTATAGGGGGGTCTGAATGATCGTTTGAAGTATGGAGTATTTATACCCACACAATAATTAAGACTTAAAATTTATGCACGGGCAGGCACCCTTTTGTATAATAATAATTATTCCTACGTATTTATACCAATACTTGTGGCTGAGTGCTCAAAGTGCGACATTTTTCGGGTGTACGACGGATATGTGAACATTTTTGGAGTGCCGCTGAATACACCGAGAGGATAATGGGCATTAAATAAATGTAATTCGCAGAATAAAAAAAAGATGATAATATCAGAAGCCCAAATGATACCTGTTTACGCCGAGAACTGTCGCGGAATAGTTATTTTTCGTTATTTTTTCGTGTCAGAATAGTTAACCTTGGGCGACATGCGTTTTATAGTGCACGAATTAGATTTAATATATTTTGATCATTCTATTCGACTATTAATTTCATGGGATACTTGGTTTGGAAGGTAAAAAAAAACGAACCCATAAAAACCAAGTTTTTATTATACTCCCTTTCCCAATCAATCATGTTTCGTGCCTACTGCACGCGTCGGGGTCATTACTCATTTGTATTGATTCCAATTTGAAAAAAACATTAAAATTTCGAGTGTTAGATCATTTTTATCGTTGCCACAAGTCTGCCTGCAAATTTTCAGCTCAATTGGATCGCGGGAAAGGGGTTAAAAATCGATCCAAAATTTTTCCGGCAGACAACAAACCGCAGACGCTAGGAGTAAAAAGCTTGTTTTCTCTATTTTTTTTAAATATAAAATATAATTATTTTATTCAAACTTTTAAGCTTATAAAAGAGCAACATTTTAACAATATTTCACAAAATTTTAATTTTAAAATTTTGAAAATTCAGAGGTTTGGGACCTGGTTTCCTTTTTTATTTTAGCATCTGGAAACATCTGAAGACCCAGTTTCTAACCAGTAAAAGTTCTCACGTATCAACATATTTATATATCTGAATGCTGGGTACTCAGAAAAATGCGATACTGGTAAGATTCTTTAAAGAATATTTGAAGCCTTAAATGAAAACGGGGAGTGGCGTATATGTTACAATTATGAATTAGTCGCAAAATTCGGTGAACCTAATACAGTCCAAGTTAGCAAGACATCACGGAGGGCTTGTCGTATTCAAAGACCAGTGAAAAAATAGTTTGATTCAAAACCCACTGGCCGAAGGCGTGTTGGAAGACCCAAGTTGCGATGGTTGGGTGACATTACCCAAGAGGCCCAAGCAGTCGGTATCGTCAACGTCAAAAAAAAAAAACACCGAAAGACCGATCGGAGTGCCTCAAGTTGGTTGAGGAGGCCAGGAACACACACCGGCTGTTGCGTCATTGATGATGATTGAACATTGTATTTTTTTAACAATTTGAACGTGTTTAAAGATGTTTTACTTCAACCTGACACTTTTACCGGTGGGTTCGTGTATACAGATTTATATTAATATGTGGCATCACAGAAGAGATCCAGAAGCGCATGGTGGGCGCGAATCGGTGTTATTTCCGCCTCTAACATCAGACAAAATCCAGGCTGCTGTCCAGAAACACTAAAATATTAGTGTATAAAACGCTCATCAGACCAGTGTTCACATATGCAGCTGAGACATGAGTACATGAGTACTAAGTACTGAGCACTGGACGTTTTTGAAATGGCGTATCTTTGGACTGGTACTAGAGAATGGACTTTATAGATAGTTTAAGGATTTAGTATCACAAAGTTTATAAAGTTGGTGTGACAATAATGTGGAGAGAGTGATTGAACAACAACAACACCGAAGTTCATGCTGAATACAAGATCGATAGGGCAAAGGAGCCAGCGACCGCCAGGACTCAAATATCATAATATCCAAAATTATTTGGATATTGTGATATTTGAGTTCGGGGGATTTTGGCAGATAACAGGTAATTTAAGTACAAAAATTATGTAAATAAAACGTTTAAATTTATCGTAGTATTGTTAAATATAGGGTAATATTGTTAAATAGTGGCCCGAATAAAATATATAAAATTCAGATTTGTTACTATAAAGTAAATGACATGATTACAGAGCTGCAAAGCGTCTGGCAGAAGAAATGACCCGCGAAAAGCGTCTGGCAATAATTAATAAAAATCAGGTTGGCTATATTTTCGTTTTAGTTACAAATTTTTTGGTACCTGTATTACCTGTTATTTGGCTCGATTCTGAAAATAACAATGTCTGGATCTTTAAGATCTTTATCCCAACACTTAAGGCGATCGTCTAGCAGAATGAGCAAATTTCACCATTTTTCTCTTATCTTCTCTTGCGTTTTTTATCACATTTTTGTATGAAAATATCTCATTTTAAAATTTATTTATCAGATTACATTTATTTTAAATAAGAATATTTTGTCAAAATTTCACAAACTAAATTATATAATTGATTAATAAATTACAAAACCTTCGATGTTTTAAAAATGAAGAAAATTGCTCCACTTTGTGGGCCTTTTATGACTGAACGGTCTGTTGAGATGTCTTTTTTATTCAATAATATTACAAAGTAAACGTTTATCTTAAATTTGTTACAATTATTGAAAAATCTGTTAGTAAGTTTATATGCAATTTATGTTTTAAAAAACACTGTTTTTTAAATTATTATTATTTTTTGTGTGTTTTTTTCAATCCTTCATAGATAGTTTATAACTTTTTTCTGTAACAAATTAAAGGAATAGACATTATTATTTTAAAATTAATACAAAAAAAATCAAAAAATTATTCTCGATTTCAGATTTTAGCTATTTAATCAAGGCACTGCGTATTGTGTCAAATACGTTGCGTCTTGATTAAATATCTAAAATCAGGAGTATCGACAAAGATTTTGATTTTTTTTTGGTTTTTATTATAAAATTATAATATATATTCTTTTGACTATTGAAGTAAAAAAGTTGTCAACCATGTTATAAGAGTTGAAAAAACCCACAAAAAAATAAAATATTTTTAAAAAACAGTTTTTTATTAAAACATAAATTGCAAGTAAACTTACTAACAGATTTTGCTATAATTGTAATAAATTGAAGGTAATTGTTTTCTTTATAATATTATTGAATAAAAAAGACATCTCAACAGGCCGTTCAGTCATAAAAGGCCCACAAAGTGGAGCAATTTTCTCCATTTTTAAAACATCGGAGGTTTGGTAATTTATTAATCAATTATATAATTTAGTTTGTGACATTTTAATAAAATATTCGTATTTAAAATATATGTAACCTGATGAATAAATTTTAAAATGAGATATTTCTTTACAAAAACGTGATAAAAAACGCACGAGAAGATATGAGAAAAAATGATGAAATTTGCTCATTCTGCTAGACGATCGCCTTAATAGACGATAATAAAAATTAAAAATGTCCAGAGCGGATTTTGTAATTCTACGACTCAAATAAACTGTATTAAAAGATGATATAAGAAAGATTGTTTCTTACAAACGTATTAATTTCTTCATCCACAGCGTCCAGATGAAATATTATGGCTAAACTTGTCATGACCGCGTTCGGCGTTACCGCGTATTCAAATCTTCCCATCCTGACATTTGACAGATATGTCTGGATCTTTAAGATCTTTATCCCAACACTTAATAGACGATAATAAAAATAAAAAATAAACGAGACATAGCTTAACGTCGGTGTTTATTTCTGTAAGTTTCTATATGAGATAGATATAGAGGGAGGGAGAAAGATGTAAATTGTTCTGTCAAATGTCAAGATGGAAAGATTTGAATACGCGGTAACGTGGTCATGACAAGTTTAGCCATGATATTTCATCTGGACGCTGTGGATGAAGAAATTAATACGTTTGTAAGAAACAATCTTTCTTATATCATCTTTTAATACAGTGTATTTGAGCCGTAGAATTACAAAATCCGCTCTGGACATTTTTAATTTTTATTATCGTCTATTAAGTGTTGGGATAAAGATCTTAAAGATCCAGAAATTGTTATTTTCAGAATATTACATAATAATATAATAAAATATACAATACATATAATAATAAAATAATACAGAATTTTCAGGATGATTATCTACTAATCATCTGAACTAAAATATCGTAATATCCAAACTTTCTTACCTACTATAGTGTACATCTACATAAAATATTTCATATATATGCTATAACGTAAGTCTAGCGGTCGCTGGCTTTTAGTCTGTAAGTCTATATAGTCGAGTCATAATGTTTCAAATGAAAAGATCTGGCGCAAGACCGAAATCAGTAGAGAAAGACTCTTGATGAGGCCAGAGGTTGAAGAACCAACAGTGATTATAATGATGTGTGAATGGGACCTCTATACAGTTACACATGTACGTTAGGCTGGAATGCTGGCGCCATCTGGCGAACGACTCTGCGCTCACCGACGCGAAGATCCCGAGAGATTTACCAGTCGTCCGCTAGGCGCCCCATTCCATCGGCGATCGTTGCACCGTTCACAAGCAATATTTTTGTACACCTTTACCTATATTCAATAAATCTCAGTACATCACTGCGAGTATTATTCAACATACCATATTTAGTTTGCCTGTTTCACTAACTTTGCCGTAAATATATTCCCACATCATTTTATTTTATTTATTTTTGTGACTACTTAAATTCTTATCTTAATTTTGTATGTGTATTTTCCTTTCTTTTTCTTTTCTCTTAGATTTAGGTATTCCTATGATTTACTTTAAATTCTTATCTTAATTTTGTATGTATATTTTCTTTTCTTTTTATTTTCTTTTAGATATAGGTATTCTTATGATTTACTTTATTATTATTGATCTATTTTCATTCTTACGTTTATACTTTCTTTAATTGTCATTTGTTAATATTACATAAATATCATATGAGAATATCTGCCATAGAACAGGTTTTTACCTAGTGTGGCAGTTATTAGTAACTTGTATTAACAAATGTAAATACACAATAAACAATAAATAAATCAATTTTAAAAATCATACACGCGACGCCTTACAGCGGAAGATTCTCCCGGTGGGGTGGGAATCTTTCCTTACACACAACCGTATTGGTACAGTATTACTACCCGCCGAAGTTTTATGTATCTCAAGAGCGGTTGAAAATGTCGGATTGAATCGGATGATTCAATATTTTTTCTAAATACAATGATTAAAATATTAATAAAAAAACTATGCTTAATTATGACTAGCGAAGAGTGTCTACTGATCAGTGAACCTACTCTCGAGACAAAAGTTGCTAATGTGTACGGATTCCACAGAAAAATGAACATCTTTATTCAAAAGCAGGATGTTTTCAAGAACGTATAAAAAAGTCCATAGAAAGCGTTCACATGACAAAAGTGGTATAAAATAAAAGCCGTCACGAGGCGACAGTTTGTATGGAAATAAAGAAAAATATTCGGGAAAACTGACGTCAGCGCCCCAACGAATCTTTCTTCAATGCAAATGATATGCAAATTGCGAAATTGTGACCTCATTTGGAAGTTTTCCAACTGAGTAATTCTTTCACATTTTAGACGAGCTTATGTTTTACGCACAAGTGCTGTAACAGTACGAGTACATTTAACATTAATTACCCTATTAAGTACCAAAGGAGTACAAAAGAGAAAAATGTCGTCCGTATTCAACCTACTAACAGATATGATTAGAGAAACAATATAAGAATATAAGTGCGGATGGATGTACAAAGAATTTTTGTAGAGGTATAGATCTTTGAAATGAGATGGAACACATAAAAATCCTGGTAATGGTCCTGGCATTTATTGGATTCATTGGAAAGATCATTTTTACGATACCACGATTTTCGATTCAAGGTAAAATATGAGTATGTGTGATCACATTGAAATTTTCTTCTGAGTTATTAAAATAATTTTCTTCAAAAAATTTAAAAAGTTCTCAGAATATTTTGAGTATGTTAAATTTTTCAGAACTGTACTGGATTTTCGTCACAGGGACATCATTAATCAATCAATTCTATCATGGGTGGAATTGGCGAACGTGATCCCTTAAGCCAGCCGTACGATAGGTCGTAAGCCCTATGGACACGCTATCTAGATGTCTATCTATAATATACATTGATTGAAAAAATTCTCAACTATGTAAAGACGGTTGAAAAAAACATACAAGAAATGAAATATTTTTTAAAACCTGTATTTTTTTTAATTTTTCAAAATTTTTATTAAATTTAGGATAATTGTTTGCTTTGTAATAATATTGAAAAAAAAAACGGGTCCATTTAGTCATAAAAGGGTCACAAAGTGGAGCAATTTTGTCATTTTGAAAAAATCGTAGGTTTGGTAATTAATTAATTGATTAAATAATTTAGTTTGTGGCATTTTAACAAGATATCCGTATTTAAAGTTTATGGCAACTGATGAATAAATTTTAATATGATAACTTTCCATACAAAAATATAATGAAAAACGCAAGAAAAGGAGAAAAAATTGTAAAATTTACTCACTCTCCCAAACGATATTATTAACGTAATATTTTTTTAAAAACTCGGTCAACACAAAATAATAATTTCGTGTGAAGTGGTTTGTGTTTAGAAGGCAGCTCCACACACGTATCGCCGACTAAGGCTTTGGAAAGTTCGTTCACCCTCCCAGCATCCCTTAAAAGGGGCGACAGTCCCAGATGGAGGGAGTATCGATTACTACCCGACAGCTTAGTTTTTCATCTAGCGGGTTGCACTGAAACCACGAACCTTCCGCGTACTAAATTGACTTAAGCAAAATTAATTTTTTTTTAGTTGATGTGCGTAAAAAAAGGATGTCAAGGAATTGAAAATCATTTGAATGCAACATTTAATCTGATTTAATCAAAACTTGATGAACAGTGAAATATAATTTAAAATTAATTTTAATTAATCAACAGATTTCAGTGTTTCTATGCGGCCTTCTCGGCCTATACATACATACATCAAATATAGTTTATTGTTTATAATTTATTAATTATTTCTTGTTATTATTACTTTTTGATTCTGTTCTACCTTACCAAACATATAAGTGTGTCGGATTTCATATCTTATCAGATGTCAGATGTTAAACAAAATAATAAAAACAAATACACAAAATAATGAATGTTCAAAACAGAACTTAAGAAAATTCTGTAAAGAAATAAAGTAAGAAATAAACATAGCAAAAACTTTAGTAATAATTACATTATATTTTTTTAAAACATAAAAATTTCATTTGAAAATGGCAAAAAATTATCCCATAAACATATTTTTAATTATAAATCCTTTATATGCGAGGACTCAATTTACATTTTATTGTACTTTTGTTTTGTTGACTAAGACATTAATTTGTATCATACTGGTACTAAATTAAATTTAAGATAATCAGGAAAATCGTTTCGTTGGTATTTGTTTTATTGTATTAATAATTATCATTGGCATTTTGACACAATCAACTTTTGTTTTGTAGCAACTTTAAATAAAGAAATGAATTCTAAAGTGTTCACGATTTAAATAATTTTACATTAGTGCCCGATCATCTGAGATAAATTTTCATGTGTGCGTGTGTGTGTTTGGCAAAAAAAGTATGGAAGTGTGTTAATTTTCAAATCCAAGATTTTCCACGTTCAAGACCGGCAGGTTATATTTTCAATTATATTTTTATAAAGGATGTAAAAATATAATTGTATGTCACTGTCACGGTCGCATTTTCACGTAAATAAAAAACAAAACCGCAGACAACACAGAGCAGATAACCGACCACCACCCCCACCCCCGCTACCGCACCCTTTTTCAACTGGTAGGTACTATAGCCGCTTTATGGATGTATTCGTACATTACCACCCTTACTTTCCAGATGACCTCATCCCTTACGAACAAAGGCTAAAAGGAGATTAAATCTCAGAAACAATGTCTAAAAATGGTCGTACATTTACGTTTGGTATTATTAATTGATCATTTGAAGCTGTGTATTAATGTTTAATGGCATTAAGATAAATAATTTTCCCTATCTAGCTCTTGAGGCAACTTGAATCTAAAGGTATAAAAATAGGAAAAAAAAAATAGATGTCTCATTACCAACGGCGACATCTATACTGGTTCATGACATGGATGTTAACAGATGACAAATTTCACCCACAGATGGCGGTAGTAAATACAAGTCACAAGAAACAGGTTGTCCAAACTTAACATATATACAACTTACGAAAATTTGATAGATGTGGAAGTGGTGAACGCTTAAGCCATATAATAAGTCGTAAGCCCTATAAACACCCAAAAGACTTTCATAACTACTTTCCCATACAGATAGTTTCGTCTCTATGAGGCTTCTATAATATATCTCGATTAAGTTAAATTGTATTATTAACGGATTCGGCGTTAATCTGTAATGTTATACAGATTATTCACGATGATCATTAAAGTGTGTGAAAAACATAAATTTTGGTACCACCTCTACGTGAGTTTAATTAGCATTTAATGATTTACTACTCAAGTTTCGAGAGTAACAGAATCTCTCATCGACATGTGAAGTATTAAACTAAATACTTTCAAATATAGAATTTTTGAAAGTATTTGATATACCTACATAGATTTGGTGGAAATACTAATAAAAAAATTAAGGTACTGACAAAATGAGTCGGAGTTACTGGTGTTAAGGTGGTTGTAACGGGAATATTGAAAGAAGAGGAGAAGAGTTAATGAAAGTAAAGTTTTAAAATATATTGATACCTAAGTTCAAATTTCTTATAATTTCTAAACTTTCACAAATATTCATTTTATTACCATTATGACTGGATGGAGAAGTTTAATGGTACATGAATAAAAATAATGATTATTATCTATGATGTGATTCGAGAATTCAGAAATGTCATTAAAATATAAAATAAGCAAAATATTAAATTATAATTAAACTGGCCTAAAGGTAGCATAGCTTATGTTTTTCGCCCAATTTAATTATCATTAAGTTAAACTGTATTCCTACGAATAGAATTTAACTCAACAATAATATACATTGCACTGGATAATTACGATACAATAGCCTAAATATAATTAATTTAGCCTATGTCATCAATAGTAAAATTTCTGTCTACACCTTTGTCCGTCCATTGCTAAAGGCTGCAACTATATTGCATTCTGATGATTTTCTCTACATTGTATTTTGATGATTTTCTCAGTCCAGCGTATTTTAAGACAGCCTATCGGTCTATTGTTTTCCCTCGGATGCAAAAAAAGACTGCATTTGCCCAACGATTGTATATTTTTAAATTTTTTCTGGACTTTTCTTTCATGAATTTCCAACATGTTAAAAAAAATAAAAACAATTTGATTTTTGAAGTAAGTATTATATTTATTTATAAAATTAATAAATTGTCCAAATAAAAAAACAATTTACCTACTCGCTATTTTTAATACGTCTTATTCATTATTTGCTAATAACCAAAATTACATTCTTCCATATACCACGGTGACTTGAACAACGCCCTGACTAAATGTGTATCTGATTAATCAAATTTAAAAAAAAATAATAACACCAACCCCATTATTTTATGTAAAAATATTTTATATAAATATCCGAAAAGAAAAAATATTATTTAAGGAAAAGCGCGCTAAAAGTTTTACGTTTATATTAAGATTACTTGGAATGGTACCAAAAATTCTACCAAAATTTTCGTTTATGACATAAATTTTGGTTTTGATGCAGACTTGTATATAAAGATTTAACCAACATCTTTAATAAAATTCATAAAGTTTGCATTTTTTGTGTGTTAACACAAATACACACGTTAATAGCAATGTCACAAATCTTGGCATGCTATCAAGAAAATAGAAAGGGATACAGTATTATTTGGCCATTTTATTTCTTCAAAATGTGCACAATTATTTTTGAATAATAATTTGAAATCAATCAATTTATCACTCGATTAATTGGTTTACAGAAGATAGGAGAAATTTTTACTATTTTTTAAAATATGTGTATACTCTGTGAATTCAGGCATATTTCTGAAATTATAAATCTAATTCTGTTTTGCTATTTTAGGCACTAACTAACATCTTCGAGTAAATCTATGTAAGTACATACAATATTTTGTGTACGAACGTTCACTGTTATCAGTAATGGTCTTATTATGCTCTTTATATCTTTATCTGGGAAACAGTCATTACCATTTTAATTTAACAAAATAATATTGGATAAATCACTGCTAATTTATTTGCAGAAGAATCGCGATTACTCGACCTAAACTGAATTTCGTGAAGGGCGGATTATCGAGGGACGGATACTTCATCTGTCGAAATCAAGTGCTATAGAAAAAAAAATTGAATTAAATATTCCATGCTTTTTTATTCTTATTGTAATTTAATGTCACAGATTACTTAAACAAGTAAAACATATTTAATATTTGAATGGTCAGATAATCAAAAAAGGTATAAATCGGTATTTTCATTTTAAACGGAGCAAATGAGTATTTCTGTTCTTAAGGTAAAGGTCTTTCCATTTAAGAAAGACAATCGGATTAGTATGTGTAAGCCGTGCGTACAAGGCACATATTTCGTTGTGTTGGTGTTTACGGGAATAAACACCAACACAATGTGCCTCGTAAGCACGCTTATACATACTAATTCGATAGTATTTAAGTGGCAAGAACTCTACTAGTATGACATTAAAAACAGTGGAGGCATAGATTTTCTTTTCTTCATTCACATAGCAATAATCGAGAAATACTATTGAATCTCGCCGAGTTAATTCACTAGTAAAATTTATAATTCGAGTCACGTAAATACAAGTAACCTTGAGCGATGGCCAGAATTTGGATACTTTTAAGTTCGTGATAATCTTTGCGATAATCTCATTTGGGCACTGACGACATTCATTCAAATTGGTACACCTTATTTGTTACTAGAAAAACAAATTTGTATCTGCATACATATTTCACAGATGGCTCACTCATTAAAATTAATTGTGGCGAGTTGATTATTTTTATTTGCAACTTGATTTGGAAGTAGGAAAATTATTAAAATATTAATTAGTCGATCAATCAAGAAATTTGAATAATCTTTGTATGCAAGTGATCTATGTAAGTGTTAAGAATTACAAACCAGTATTTTAGAAAAATAAATATTTTTATGGTTATTCTTAAGTGTTCCAAACACTATAAACAAATAAAATATTAAAGAATCAAAATCACATAATAGTTGACATTTTGTAATAAATTACTTAATTTATAAAAATATCGTAGGAATATCATTATGTAACCTATATATAAATAAAATAAAATCAAATAATCATTATGTTTTCAGGAGGAAGAATTAAAAAAAATTTAATTAATGGAAATTAAATAACTCTTTCATTGTTAGCATATTTAAAAGAAAACTAATTCGACGTTGGATTGAAGTGTCAGTTTTCTTTTATATATTAGTAATTAATATGAAATACTATGGACAGTTGTTCAAAATATAGAAAATCAATATCAAACTGATACTAAATAGTCCAGATAACAAAGAACCTACAACAAAACATTTCTGGGAATCACAAGTCAATTTAGACGGAATTGTGTATATATTTATTCAATTGGATGATTGAAATGTAAATTTAATTTTATCAAGAATTATCATAAAACCAAGGATCAACTTATATTTACTTGACTCACGTATTTTTACATATTTTACTAACCACAACGTCTTAGGACAGGCTTAAATCATATATTAAATAATATGATTACAGTAAAATTATAAATTAATTAGCTTGTAAAAGGTAGCCTCAGTACGAACTGACCCCTAGTACTAAAGAAAACTCTACCAAGGAAAAAATATAAAGAGAAATTATTCTGTGATCTCACACAAACATTTGAGATATTTTGTTTAGATATCAATGTACCTTACATACATACAGCTAAAATAGCTTATGTATGTATAATAAGATAGATGCTACCGCTATTCACGAATTAATTATTAGATTTATCTTATTTTGTTAATGGAGTTCTGTGTGAATTTAACAATGGGAATACAAACAAACAGAGTGATTGCGTAAAAAGAAATTTTTAATTGTTAGAATTTACCGTTTTAGCAGATTCCACTCAACCTAATTATTTTGAGGGGACTC